>PQVD01001260.1:0-25650 GCA_003012265.1 Setaria equina
CCTCCCCCCCTAATTCTATTAAACTATGGTTAATTACCATCATTAATAGTTCTTTTTACCTTCGCCACCATTTTTGCAATAATGTTACACTGATTTATACCTTTATTTCGAAGTTAACTTTGAAATTTCCCCTTCCTTTTCCTTCTTTTTTTTTTTTTTTTGTAATTTAATCTCTTTCAGTTGGAAAGGAATGAGTATTTCCCCGTCGTAATTGTAAACCGCACGCGGGAACATTACCCTTTGGAACTATTTTCGGGAATGATAGATGCAAAGATAATCAAATCATTCTTCCTTCTCAATTCATTTCGTCGTTAATTAGTCCGCTGTTCGACATCAAGAAAACTTAACTTGAAATATGAAAATTCTGAAAGAAATTAGTTGACAACCTTGCCAACATCCAGCAGCAAGTTTCCCCGTTCTTGTAACTTTCGCTGATCCCATTTGATCCTTCTGAATTCGTAAATAGCTTGCAGAAATCGCCTCTGATGATGCCTTAGTCGTAATTCATCACCTTTACTGCATGAATTCTTATATTTGTGAATGAACCTATAAATTCAGGTTATTATTAATGGATATCATCATAGCATGATTAATTGATACTAAGGTATAATAAAGGAAAACTTACCATCATCGTACTTCTGACAGAATCATTTCAAATTTTGCAAAATTGATTGATTATCCGGAATTTCATTATTTTCACATTTTGTTTTTTGAAATGGTTACCATCCTCCTTTTTCTTTTCCCATTTCATCTTTCGCTTTCTCTTTCTCCATCAAAAATTCGAAATCCTTCCTCAGATGTAAATTTTAAATTGAAAAGGGAAAACTGAGTAAAACTTCGGCAAACAAGAACTAACCACGTCTGTTGAAGTACCATTGCAGCAGCGTTTTTCCGTTGGTTGGTAAGTTTCGAATCAGCCATAAAATTGTTCACGTGTTTTTCGGCTCGACTTAGTTCCAATTTTCGTGATATAACGGCAATCAACGCTGATGATACCCCCGCACCCTGGGCATTTTACGGTATAGTTCAATACTTCAATTAAATCTTCAGTACAACTACAAAGCGAAATTTAAAAACTGGAATATTTAGTTATTTTTGTCAAGTCTCGATATATGGTTTCATACTTGGTCTTGTTAAATCTCGGAACCCGAGATTTTATCTCTGTTTCACTCAAATGTTTTAAATTCGAAAAATCTGACAGAATATAAGCACGTGCTCCTTTAAAGATAGAAGTAAATTTCCAAATTGTAAGTTACTCTTCAAAATAATTGCAGTAATTCGAAGCAGCCCAACATCCAGAGGAAAAATCGTCTGTACGCATGATAATTATCAAATATATTAATTAAATAAATGTGAATTTGCTAACTTCCTACAAAATTTCCAGTAAACAGTCACATTAAAACGTACCACAATGCCAGTTGTTATAGCCAGTGCTCGACCGCAATATGTGTTTGGTACGATATCGCCGTAACCTATAAAATATGAATGTTTAATTTGAGAAAAGAGGAAAAAGTGAAAAATATAGAATGGAATTACACTGAAAACAACAAAACATTTATCAAGTTTAAATTATGGAAGATTTAATTAATCTTAAATATTACATCACTATAAAAGAATCGCTTGCTACGAATTTATCCCATGCAAAACATGTTGTAAATAAAGTTGCAAGTTATTTCTTTGTAAGCAAAAAATTATTAATTAATTGGTTAATTATCAGTCTATTACGGGATACGACATATTTTTACAAGTGACTGTCACAAAACCAAATCATGCACTTTTTATATATATTTGAACTTACCGACTGACATAAATGTAACCTGAAATTGTATATTTTAAACGAAAAAAGAAACAAAAAAAAAGAATATTTCGCAGAACTGATAAATGATTGTTAATTATCAAAGAAAGCGACTGTCATCCATTTCTTATTTTAGATTGGATCTAATCTAGGAATTTTGCATTCAGGGTCTTTAGGACAAAGCTAGTCTCTATACTAAGTTCTGTATTTCATAGAATGTCGGATTCTCTCCGAGCTTTTTCATAAACTTTATAAAATTTAAAGAAAGAAGGAAATTCTCCTTACTATGATAAACCATAACGAATTAAGATAATAATGTTCAGCCGATAATTGTCCATCATAACTAAAAAACAAATTATTTATCAAGAGACACAAACGGAGAAAATAAATTGATCATATCAGTTGTATATCATCAATTTCAAAAATTTTCCACGTGCAATTTCTTTTTAACAAATTAAAAAATTTAGCTAATTTATGTTGTCTGGAAAAATTGAAATAGTAAAAAATGAAAATGGTAATATTTAATAATTTCTAAAAAAAGTACACCACCGTTCACATTGCGTGAATGTCCACGACATACAAATCCAAAATGATACGGTGAACACAATTAATACCCTGAGGGGATGATCGGCCATCATTGTCTTGATTACAAATCTAAAGTCCATCGATATTCGATTCAGAGCAGCTATTGAACGTGTTGCAGCATCCTGTCAAATAACCAAAGGTTAAAATGTTTTTTTTTTTTTTTTTTTTTAAAGCCATTTGCCAATAAATTTAAAAATTTTGACTGTTTTTGATGGGTATGTTTTCGTTATATTTAAAATCTAATACACATTTAAATTTTACAGAAGAAAAGAAGTGAATTATCTTAATAGCTAAGAATTCTTATGAAATCAAAGGCGAGGGTGATAATTTTGCTCAATTATCGAAAAAAAGTCGAAACAAACATTAACCTGGAACTGCCTGCTATGTAAAACCATAAATCTACACAGAAGGTAAGCTCGAAGAAACATTGGTACTGATAATATAACGTCGACAGGTACATCAACCATTGTAACCTTCCTGCTTTCGGGATGAATGTAGGACCACTGCATCACACCGGTACCTGTAAAAGATTGAGCAGTAAATAAGAGCCCAGCATATAAAACAAGGAATCAAAATAAGCAAAAAATAATCGAAGTTATTATCCTAGGATCGTTTAATGATAAAGCAAACTATGTTTTAAAGTTCTGAAGTTCCGGAATATAACAAACATGACGGATCTGTTTAGTGTCGGAAAATATTGTCAGCTAGGTCAGTTGAACTTAGAAAATAAAATTTGTAAATATTCGTTCATTCGTAATTTCCAAAACAAAACTATTTAATCAGATTAGTTTAAGTCAGCCAAAAATAAAAGAGTCCTCACTAATTTGACAGAGTCTAATTGCCTAATTAGAGTAGAACATGCCTGGAAACGGACAGATAGCACAAACAATCAGTTCAACAGCTAATTTTATGGCTCGTTCTGTTGTAAGCGCTACTCGCCAGTCATCTGCGCCACTGTCTATTAATGCCATTTTTACCTAAAATTTAAGTGTCGAATTATCATAGAAATTAAACATTTACGAAAAAAATATAACCTCTCGAAACTTTTGTCACCATTATATGGAAAACTTCATGCTTATATAAAAATTATGTCAAATCGTTATTATACTTATCACTGATTGAGAATCTATTCATTATTATTATCACTTTTTTAAAACTTTATAAGAAGTGGTGGTGAATGAAAAGTTTTAAATAATAAACATACTTCAATAGAATGATAATGAACTAAGCTAGCCATTAGCGCAATTGTACACAATACGCAAAGGCTTCGAAGCAATAACGAAATTGGATGCGCCTGAAAGTGAAATTTTAATCCTCAAAGAAATTAACAATAACCAATCAAAAAAATAAATGCTTTTCCAAAAGGTCTTTTTGATGGAGCCAAGTCTAATTAGTTGAGTGACTGATAAAATGGATTGATTTTTCGTCATAATTTAGTTAATAATTACCTTATTACAGTGACTACTGTAATCAATTATTAGTCATGTCATACTTTTCTACATTATATTAAGTCAAAAATTATTTTACTGAAGCAGCTATAATTGTAACTCGGTCGAGAATTACCTTATTGAAATTGGTATCACCAACTGTAGCGCAAATTTCGGAGTCGATAATAACAAAAATAAGTCCAGCTAAGCCAAATGCTAAGGAAATTTCGCAAATTTTATTTCTTTTAATGAATAATTGTTTCCGCAATCGGCAACGCATCTTTGCAGTGCTATCACTGGAATAAATGTATTGTTTTATTATAATTATGAAATAAAAACAACAACAAAAAAAAAAAGACTAAATAAATTTCGGTTAAATGAAAGAGTAAATAAGGACAGCAATATTATTTATTTAGCAAAAAAGACAAATTGGCTAATTAAACCTATGCTAAGATAAATGCATCAGATAAAATAGAAGAAAGTGAATATGAAGAAAGCTTGTAAAATTCATCGAAACTTTCATTTCATTTTATCTTTTATTTCTTTCACTTCTTCAGCAAATGAGAGGGGCACAGAAAAAAATGATGTTAATATTTTTGTTGCTCATGATAGATACGATGATTATGATAATGATAACTTACAGTCATTGTTCTTATTATTGATGATAATTGCAACAACTAAAAAAAAATGATGAAGATTTCTAATTTTTTGACAGACTAAACATTACCAGGTTGCTTTTCAAATTTGGCTGTCTTTTAAATAAGTTAAATAGTTTATAATGCAAGGTGTACAATGATATATCATCAATAACTGTCCATAACTATCTTATGATTATGACAAAATCATACAATTTATCAAAGTTTTATATCAAATAATCGGTTTCCCTTTCTTTGGAAGAATTAAATGTTTGTAACTGTAGTAAACTGCATTGAATAGTGAATTTGCATTCCAATGAAAACTGTTCATTACATACAGAAAAATATGTAAAATCAAAGTAATTTCATGCTGCTAACTTCATTTCAGTGTTGCAGTTTAGTGAAAATCACTCCAAACAGATAGATTCATTTTTAATTACTTGTACTCCTCACTGATCGGTAAAAAAGTAGTAATTAGGATTAGATAAAGCTTATTTAATCATATCAATGATGATTTAAGATAAAGTTATGGATAATGTGAATAGGATTTAACTTAATTATTGACAAATGTTTTAATCATTTAATTGCAATGTTGTGTTTTCAATTTTTTTGGAATAAACCTAACAAAATCGGGAAATGTTCGATGGATAGTTGATACATTGAAATTTTCATTTATTTGTTGAAAAAAAAAAATCCAAAAATGTGTTGCCATGAAATGATATGGCATTATCTTTTACAATTCTTTCGTTTTTCGCGTTCCTTTTCACTTCATTTTCCACAGCTGTTAAATGTTGAAAAAGTTGAAATTGCATTAACGCAAAATTATTGTTTTTATAACGATAAGATGCATAAAATCTCAAGTGTTCTGTCTTACTTCCAGCAGGTCTCTTTTCATTTTTATGGATCACACCTGAGAAAAATAATTTTTCAAAGGAAAAGAAGTAATGCAAGTATAGAATTTCGCTCATAAATGCTTATAAATGTTAAATGACATATTCAAATCACTGATATGGCACTTCAAGAAAATTTAAAGAAAAAAAGAAAGAAGGAACAGAATGGAAAATTCAAACTTCTAAAATTAAATTATTGTTCGGAACTTTTTTACATTCATGTGCCGGTGTCAATTTTCAGAATTCCGTAAATATGCCTGAAAGTACTGAAAAAAAAAAAGGAAAATTCATTCAACAGAGATTGTACAACATTGCACAATAGAAGAAATTTTTTAATTGTTTTGAATTAAGTTTTGTCTTTACATAAAACAAACTAATTGATTCAAATATTAAGACTCGTGTAGAAATATCAATCTATTGATAAGTTGACAACCGATGGACTGACTCTTTAGTTTTTATTTCTCAAAACTAACTTTTATTTTACCAATATGCTTATTTACAACTAACTTAGTGGTTGTTAATTTATATTTGAAATTCACATTCGAAATGAAAATCGTAGTTTGAATGCTAATTAATGAATCAAAATTTACAATTACTGATAAAAAAGGTGATAAGCACTGGACTTGCAACAATTACATGCTGAAGTGATATTTTTTTTTTCGTTCTGCGTCGAAGTGACAAAGTATTCAAGTCTAACTTTATAGAAACTGTTGTATTTTATTCCAAATGAGCAAAAATGGAAAATGGTGTTGTGTTTCTGCTTAATTAATCTAGACTGTTCTCTGAAAGTAGAATTATCTCAGGAAAATTTCCATAATTCCATAATCGGCACTTTTTTAGGAGTTAAAATTCCTCCGAGGTGAATACAATAGTCTTCATTGACATTGTAAATTTTTTAAAATTTTAGTCATTGTTTTTCGAATTCAAAACTTCTAAAAAATTTTATTGTGACATTTTGGTGCATGGAACATGCCATAAATCTCAAACTTTTTTGTATTCAAAATTAACTACTGCGATGGGATAAGTTGATGAAGTTATTTCTATGGCAACAAATGGCATTTTATTCATGGCATGTGCCATAAGTACTTAACTAATTTTGAAGCATACAAGAAATTGCGAGAAAAATTTTTATTTCAAATGAATAAAGAAATACTTTTGACTAAATTCTTCTAGAGAAAAATGATCACATAAATAACAATATGTGAAATAGAGAGAAAATAAAATCAAAATGAGAAAGACCTTTCTCATTTTGAAATTATCATTTTATTAATAGTTGAATAAACTGGTAGAGGACAGTTAAGATAAGAAGGACTGTAATCAGGTGATATGCCTTTTTCTTGATTATCTGTTATCTAAGTTTGCTACTTTTATTACTTTGAAATTGTTTCGCCATAAATCACTCAACTAATTAGTTTTAAATTGCTAAAATAATAAGTTTACATGATAAGAGTGATGGTGAGAACTGAGGGAACAAATCACTTGAACAGCTTCAAATCATTACTTGTATGAAGAGTGATAAATGATACTTTTAATTTAATATTCCGTTTGATATCATATGCGAAGTAATCAATGTAAAAGATGTTGTTCGTGTTATCAAAGTGAGTGTGAAATCATTCAACAATAAAATAATAACGAGGAAGTAGAGGAAAAAAAGTAAAATAAATAACGGATTGCTTTATAAATTAGAAATGGAAGATGTGATGAAGGTTTTGGATGTTCGCATTTGTTTGCTATCATTTGTTATCAAAGTAAATTGATCCGATTAGCAAAGCAAATAAATTAAACATCAAAACTGATTAGTAAAATAGAAATTGAACTTTTTTTAACAAACCATCTTGGAATTTCTTCAATAATTATTTATTAAAATCATGCAAAAACTAAATAAATTTAAATTTCTATAAGCAGAAATGTTCAATTATAATAAATTACGAATCGAAAGAATGTAAGAATGAAAAAAAAAGCAGGCGCGTTTTAGAAAAGAAGTTTTGCTACATGACATTTTTGATATAATCCAAAAATCCTTTGCAAAATATTGTTCTTTCTTTTGTAATTGCCAATAATAATAAGTTGTTAAAACAGCAAAAAGTTGCAGAAATTTCTTTAACTTCAAAAAATCTGAAATTGAAAAAAAAAATCCAACAAATTAGAATAGAAAAAATAAGAACAACAGAAGGATATTCGCTCCATTAATTTTGATAGAAAAAAAGTCCTTAAAAAAAAACATTTGTTCTGCTAGGGGTGAGCGACATATAACATCAAGGAACTTTTCAAAATTGTCATTCAATATCTTTCGCTATCGAATTATTGATAATTCTGATAATCAAATTGGGATAGCACTATTCCTAAAGTTATTTATTAAAAAAATCTATTTTATTTAGAGAAAAGAAGAAAAAATAACTAATAATTTGTGCTTCTAAATAGAGCAGACCATACAGAAATAGTAATATGGGTTTATCAGTGATACAGAAATTGAATTTAAATTCTGAAACATTACGCTCAATGTTTAACTCTTTTCAACTTCAACTGCAACGAGATATTTGAAAATGATGACCTCGTGAGTTTTTTCAAGCAAAATAAAAAATAGTCATTATTATCACAGTTATCAACAATGATAAAATCAGCATCATTATCAAAATAATTTTACATATTACAGTAATTTGTTTATCACCAGCACCACTACCAAACATTTCCACTCTCTAGTAATACTCCTTTGCGTTAAAATTATTACTTGTAAAATTAAATTCATCACTCTTGGGTATCTACCCATATCAAGATAATTTATGATCAATAATATTACTATCAGCTTGTTGGTTGCTATTTGTGTCATTATCATATCAATATGAATAAAACTTAAACATTATATTACGATTATTTTTTGGCGCAATGTTCGAGACGGTTATACTTATTTATAACGATTATCTATATCAGTCACATTTTAATATACAAATTTAAAATTGTAATTTAACTTCGGATAGATTTTAAAATGTACGATTTGCAGTAAAATTAAAAGAGAGAAAAAGAATTTCTGTTTTTTTTTCTTTTCTTTTTTTTAAAAGTTCAAAAAGCATTACCTGCTGATAGCAATCCCATAACCACTTCGTCGTCTCTTTATCACTCGTACTGTAGTGCTTGCTCGTCGTTTTGAATCTTGTTTTTCAATGGTTGCATCGAAACGTATACCACCGTTCCGATATTCATCTGGAAAAAAAAAATTTACTGCATAAAATTTGAATAAAAGTAATAAAATAATAATGGTTCAAAAATGGAAAATTTATTAAAATATTATTGGATTTTTCTTTTTTGAACCAATTTTCACCTGTTTTACCTTTTCAAATTTATTTCACTTTTCTTTTTTACATCCTATAATATTATCGTGAAATCAGCAAAGCCTGATAATTTGCTAACAAGTCCACACATATATGTGAATTCACTTTGAAAATTCGAATGAAAAGATATGACACATCACTTTTGTACTTTTTCTATTTTTTTTTTTCGGATTTTTGCTACTGTTTCAAATAGAATAAAAATATGCGTTTGTATGCATAAATGATGCATTACTTTACAAATAATGTGAACTACGTGTTACGTGACAAATTGCAACAAATAAAACGTTAATTTAAATTTAGTTCAAAGTTTGGCTCATTTTGATGAAAATTAAAAATTTTGGGTAATTTATACATCCTACATGTATAAGTGTCGTGAATTGTTGTTAACTGACTGCAAATACTCCCCATGGAAATAAATCGCGGTGAACCGTGAAATCGCCGATATTCTTGATGTTTTTTCATAACTAATGTAAAATAAAATTCTCGAGAATGTAAATGTGTCGATTAGTGCTTTTTCTATGCATAAAACACAAGAAGAAATGGCTGAGGTTAAGTTTTATATATTTTTATTAGCTTCCAGAAGTACCAAATATCATACGGTAGATTTTATTAAGTTTCATTGCACCATATATATGCTAGCTGATCATTCGGATAAAGCGATTTAATATAAGTTAGAAAATATTGCTGAAAGCAACAACAGACAGTTAAATTTTCGATAAATTTAAATTTAAAATAGTATGTGAAAGAGATAAAGATTGGTGAAGATGGATTAATGATGGATAAATATTGGAGGGTATCCTATCTAAAGCGCGTTTCGTTTATTTTAATGTGAAAAGCTTCTCGAGAAATAGAAAAAGAAAAAAGTGGAGAAAGAGAAAAAGAGAGATAAATTTTATAAATTTCATTAATATATAACAGTAATAGGCCATTACAGAGATAAAAGTACATCAGTAAATTAATTGATGACAGTGAAGAATGTTCAGATAAATTGATAAGAATGATAAAGTTTTTGTATTGACTAGAAAACATATTTTCATCTCTGAAAAAAGGAAGACAGAAAGGGTAATCGGGAAGACTGGAACATGCAGATGAGTTGTTTATATGTTTGACAAATTAAAATTCTATTTTCTCAAGAGTTTTTCCAAATGAACACTTTATTTGCATTAAAAACTTAGCAGAAAAAGAAAAACGAAAACTGCAAATCTCTTAAAAGCTTAAGTTTTACTGTAAAATGCTGTGAGTATTGCTACCTGGCAAATGAACTTCCTCAACAAATAATAAAATTTTCTCTTATGTGACTTTCCATTTTTTCAACTCTTTCTTCCCGAAAAGCTACATTGGAATCTTTCTGATTAGAGATTCACAACTAACAATGGAAGAGTTTTTTGAGAAACAAAAATGTTCAACTATAAAATTAATTTGAAATTCTACCAACATCATAATGAATTGAACTAAAACTGGGAAGTTTAATTTGATACCGTTAAAACAGTGAAACTAATTAAAGAGAAATATAGAGTAAAGCTGACGATAAAATATTTCTAAATTTTAAAATTTTTTGAAGCGAATATTTTCGAGATTTTTGAGAAGAAAAATGAAGGGAAATATTAAAAAATTTGGTTAATGTGCCTTTGGTTTATTTAAGAAAAATTAAATATTTTCCCAGAGATTTTTTCACTATAAACGAGCTTTAGTATTGAAATTTTTAGCAAAATTTTCAAAAATAAATGCTTTGTTTGTTTCGTTTTGATCAATGGCATTTTTGACATCCGCGGAAAAAAGGGTGGAAAAAAGAATTAATGCTCCAACTAAACGGAGTATTTATGTATAATTATCAAGGGCGTTATTTATCATAAGTTTTCGAAAAATTTTGCTAAAATTCATAAAATAAATGTTCTACAGCTGTCATTAAATTAGGGAATTTGTAATAAAATTGGGTGGATAAATTTCACATGAACGAGTAATTCAATTTTTTTAATCCTATCATTTTTTTAAATTGTATCAAGTTTTCTTATGCGGACCCCAGCGTCGAAATACATTTCATCGTTCCGTGTAACAGAAACGCATGCAGATGGATCTAGATATCTATTCCCAGAATCTTTAGTTAGTATTTTTAAAGCATTAAGTGATTGAATTGTTGGATTATCTCTAATTCATTTAATCCGTAACAGACTGATTGAATTTTTTTGGCAGTTTAATCCAAAAAATATTCATCCGTTAGTTTTATAATGAATGTATACAGAAAAATCCCTTTACTTCAAAAATTTTTTCTATAGAAATAAAAATGTTAAGCACAAAATAATTGTAATTATTCAAACTTTTTGAGTTCTATTTTAGAGGAAGGGAAATGCATGCAGAAATAATATCGCAATTTTTGAATAAAATATGATGTCAACTTTATGAAATCATTGAAAAATGAAAAGAAAAGAAGGAAGAAGAAAGAATAAATAGAAAGCGATATAGCCATGATTAGATGTAATTTTATCACCGTGAGAATCACCAAATAGTCTTTTAATCAGCCAAACGATCATCATATTCCTAAGAAGTGATATTTGAAATCCTCAGAACAGCCAAAAGATTACCCAGGCCATACTTCCAAGGAGAAACAATTTGTTTCGCTGCTATTTACATTAATGTACAGAAATATCTCATTAACATTTCATTTGACAGGAATAATGGAAATGATTATTATTATTGTTTCATTACTGTTATTACTCGCAGCAATAATTATTTCATCATTATTACTATGGAGAATTTACTTTCGAATTGAATCATAAAAATTCAATAATAATAGCATAAAGTATAAATGATTTTATAAGATATCCCATAATAATATTATAAAAGTATGAATGATATCATACAATATTATAAGCAAATTTAATAATAATTATCAAGTATAAATGATTAGTATTTTAGAAAATCTCATAAAAAAGAGAAGGAAAACAAGATAGAAATCTTCAAAAGATTCTTAAAAAAAACGCAGTACTTAGAATTTGAAGAAAAAAGAGAAATGAATAAGAAAAAAGAAAACTATCAATACATATTTAAGTTAATTTTAAATTAGTCAAAGTACCCATTATCTCAAATTAACTTTTATTTCACTTAATTCAAGTAATTTTAAATTTTTGTTTAAATCCCTTCAATTGTTCGGCCATTTCAAAAGAAAGTTAAAAGGATTCTGGTAATTTTGTATAATTTTTATTAAAGTTATTTTTCCTTCTTTTGTACTTTTCCTTTTCTCTTTGGAATAAAATAAATAAATAATTGTCTACCTTTCTGCTCATCGAAATCCTGTAGAAGTGTACCGGGAACCGATTCTCGACGCAACGCTGACCTTGATGTCAATAATGATTTGAATTGATTTGTATACCCGCTAACGCGTAAAATATCCGAGCTAACCTAAAATTTAGCTACACTTTGATTTTCGACTTTCTCATGTACAAAAAAAGAATAAATACTTTATGCAGAATTTATATCTGGTAATAAAAAATTATTTGAAATTGTATATTTAAACCAGCAACTCCACTTAAAACATGTAGCATTACTGATTAAGATGACAAAGAAATTTGGTTTTTCGAGCACTTATTTATTTAGTAACACTATACGAAGGTATAAATAGTCATTAAAAAAAAAAAACACTTGAGATTTAGATTTAAAATACCAATTGCATTTAAATTTTATCGTTAATAATAAAGTTAGTGAAGAAATTTGGTTATTGAACAATGTTCAAATATTTAATGATATTTTGGCAAGCTACTTATTATTATAAGTGTTAATGCAGGTAAAAAATAGAACGAAATCCCGTTATTGAAAAAAGAAAATACAAATAATGCTCCCCTAATAATTGATTGAAGAAACAAATTATGAATATTTATAATTTACCACTAATCTATTCCATTTCACCAATACATGTATATGGCAACAGGTATGTATTTAATAATTTAAATTGAAATTTAGAGATCTTTTTTACCAGTATTTACCATTGATACAGGTTCAAATTGAGCCATCCCGAACAAAAACTGCAGTTCATCAGTTCGAACTGCAGAAATCATTTTTTGAACTTCTCTCCTAATTAATTAGGCATTCCTCTTATCAAATATAAATGATGAGTCGAACATTTACTAGAACTGATAATTATCCTGAATACTGATCGCATTCCATGTGTGTTTACTCTAACTTCTGCATTTGCATGCTTCCATCAAATAATTGTAAGTGTACATTTGATAAATATGCAGAAGCAATTATAAAAGGTAAATGCGATTTAGAATAAAAAGCGATAAGTTTTATTTACCACAGAAATACTTTATTTTAATAATTTAATAGGAGTAAATAATAATAATAATTTGTTACAATTTGTAATGAAATTGAAGAAGAACAAAATTCGTTTAATTGTGCTAAATTATTGAAGTAAATTCAAATAAGCTGTTAATTTCCAACCGCCTTTTTTCAATGAAATCTAAAAAACATTTCCGATAAATCGTTTGCTATTCAAACAGTGTTAATGGAATTAATTGCTTAAAAAATAACATAGCAAAAAGTAGCATAAAATATAATTTGTTTTCAAGAAATATATAATGACTGAACAGACAATTTTCAGCTTCTAACACATTAAATTTATTTTTATTATTGCAAAATTAAAACGCAAATGAGTTTTCAGTCATTTTTTTCATTTATCCTTCAATTTTTTTCTTTTTTTTCTGAGATACATATCCTAGTTAGTAAAAATTTGAATAAAAACAACTGTTAAAAAGTTAAAATATTATTACAGTAGTTAAAACTACTTAATATTTAAATTTCTAAAAAAATTGTTTATTTAGTAAAAAAAACCAATTAAAACGTTAAATTTCATATTCGCCATTTCTAAATTATAGGAATAATAAGGGATAAAATTAAGGAATAAACGAATATTATGAAATAATCAAAGTTTGAAAAAGAGGAAAAATTTTTTTTAAAAAAAATTTTGACACAACATTTTACACAAAAATTTTTGAAATAAAAGCTAATATTTTTGAAAATAAAACAGATGAGTGGGACAATTCAATAGGAATCGCTAAATAAATAAAATATGCTATGGAATTAGGTAATTAAGTACAACGAACAGGGCATGAAATTTTTAAGGAGAAAAAGATTGCTCACGAAAATAGGAAAAAGGGGAAAAAGAATCTTGTAAACATGATTAATTAATTGTTATTAGTAATTAAAATTCTTTCTGATGAATGGAATTCAGCCAATAGCACATTTTGCAAATAATAAATTTAAAAAAAAAAAAAGATCTTGCATTTTTTATGTTTACTTTCTTCTTTTTTTTTATTTTTCCTTCAATTTCTTAAATTATGCTAAGAAGGAAAGCAAAATGAGCGGGAAATGAATAAAAAATTTTTGATAAAATGAAAGATTCATCAACAAAAGTTGAAAGTTTCAAACTTTCAGTGTTGGAAAGAATGAAATGAATGCAATTTTATCGATAAGTTAATAACTATTATCCTTTTTTGCAGAATTTTCATCAGAAAGTATCATTAATCTGAAAGTATTGTACCACTGAAACTGCTTCGATTAATGCTCTTAAATATATTTCAAAATTCAAACACCGAGCATATTCATCTTATTCAGTTTAGATTGTCAGGCATCAGAATGATCGAAAGGCAGGTTATTATTTAGTCTTTTGCATCCTTGTCCTTATAGACAGGAATCGAATGAGATGCCAGAATTGCTAAATTTTATTGTGTTAAGCAGAAATTGTAGTAGAAAAAGGACAAACAGAGATAATGATAGTTTTTGTTTTGAAAAGTGTATTTTCTGTTATGAGTTATTTTTAAAAGTGAAAAATATTGAAAAAACAAGATACTTTGATTACTGATCTTATCAGGTAATCACTGCATACGCTTGCTGGTTGTAAATATCGCATCCAATAAATTATTGGTATGGGAAAGAAATCAAACCTACCTGAGCAAAAGGATTATTAAAAAGACGCATTTCATCGGAATGAGGTTTTTCCAGGAAATCACAACTTCTTCCAAAGCGTTTATCCAGTTGAGCAATATCATTACTGAAATGTAAAAAGATTTAAAATGGAATTACTACAAAAATATGAAAGAATAATTTTTTAACTGCAATGACAGAGTGTATGTCTTATGAGAAATAGAAATAAGACAGTATTTCGAATGGATTACCAAAAGGTACACAATATCTAAGTTTAATTTTACCGATTGATTTTTCTTTTGAAGTATCATTTTGCACACATTCTATAATGCTGTACAAATTCATACAACAGGAATTTTGGTAATTTTGCCTTTAAAATAAATTTATTAGCATCCATTTTGTTTGCTTTTTTACTAACTTTTAAATAATTAACCCCAACTTCCAGAAAAAAAGGAATAACTGTGAGGAGAGTGAGGAAAAAACCCACTATTTTATTTGCTTCCTTTAGGCGTTAAATAAACTTTCATATGTATATTGCAGAACATTCTGATTAATTACAAAAATTTTCGCATCTATCCTTATCATGTATTTTATACAAGTATAGAAAATGAGAGGAGACAGGATGCGGAAGCTTACAGAAGCTTTGGAAAAGTGTTCGTGGATTGAGATTTCGGAAAGATTAGAATTGAAATTTTAAAATATTTCGAAATTAGAAGCATAAATAAACGTTTGTGGAATAAAAATATTTTCAGAAAGAAAATCTGTGTAAGATTCTGCAGAATTTTCAAAGTTTTGAGCTAGTTAAAAGGGAAAGTAAATGCATTCATTAACAGATTTTCAATTTCTTCAATAATATGTACCTTCCGAAGCGATCAAAATGTTTTGTAATTTGATGCAGGAAATTTTATAAAATTAACTGTTTTCTCTTTTAAATCATATACAATAATTCGTACGGAGGCTTAATATGACAAGTACTACAAATGTATTGCTATTTCTAGCGTGGCGTACGTGAATTTGTATTTACTGTAATAGAGAAATGTATTAAGGTCGTACATCGTGCTATTCCGTGGTGATGAATTTGTTATCGTTGCACCTTTCTGAAGTGTTCGACCGTCCGGACCAAATACTGGCATCGTTGATGTCCTGTCTCGCGTCCTAGAATTGTTTCTTTCTTTCTCTTTAAATTACAAGGGATTGAAATGAAACGTTGAAAATGAATTAAATGTTTTTAGGAATTAGTTCCATGCGTATATCACAAATACGGCTATCATGTGGTGATAACATGATTCAATATCACATTATCTTCAGTAAGTGCATTCTGATACATCCGTTTTCATCTTCATCTTTGATTGATGATGATGGATAGCATCAAATAACGGAATCACGTAATAAACACATATATATATATATGCCTGTTGTGTAGTGTAAAATAGTGAGATACTTGATGATGTGAGGTGTGACAATTAACAGAAACTATAACATTTCACCAAAGATCAGAAGGATCAACATGTTAGTTAAACTTAGATTCATTCACTGTAAAAGAGCAGAATAATTGACTTTATTCAAAAAAAAAAAAAAAAAAATGAAAGGGATACTTCCTGTTATGGGACTGAATTCAAATTTCTTACAAGACAAAAACATTTCCTATTACTGAAATAGCTTAGATTGCACTAAAAAAGGAGATACTTATAAACTCCTCAACAGTGAAGGTACCTCCTGAGACGAAATAAGTTTAAATTTTGCAAGAGAAGGGACACTAAAGCAGTGCGCAAAATCAGAGTAAAAGAAAAATTATATAATACTTGTTAGAAAATTACAGCTTAAAAAATTATCTCACCTCCTGTCAGTTAATTGCAGCTTTCTATTAGAGATGTAATAAAGGAAGTCGATGTTAGTCACATGCTGATTACCCCATACTTTTGTTTTGAAATCGCACTTTTTATAATTTGCATTTTGCTGCTGCATTGCTCTGTGACCTCATCATTACTTGTGTTGAGATATTTGTAAATAAAATTATCCTTCAGATCAGAATCGAGTTTTTAATTAAGGATTTTGAAGCAAAAAAAAAAAATTGCTGGAGGAACCTCCAAAAAAACAAGTCCAAAATTATAAAAAAACGAATTGTGAAAGATTTTGAAATCCTAGACTAAATTCACATTAGAAATTTACAAATATAAAAAAACATTTGTCGGTTGATAAAAAAAGTTAAGATACTTGCTGATTTTCAACAGTGACTTCATTCTGCTGTGATAAGCTTCATTGCTTATAAAACTTCTTCCGTATATTGAAATTAAGTTTTGAAATTTTAATAAAGTTTCGTAAATTGAAAGATTTAATTAAAGCTTTAAAATCTTTTCGGAAAGCGTTATCATATTTGCGTTATGCAAGCTAACACACTTCGCTTCATTTTTTCAATATATATATATTTCAATATCTTATAATAACTAATCTTAAACTTATTCGTAATAACGAGCAATTACTGCTGTATGCTAGAATATCATTAATTACGACGTAGTTAGCGGCTCTAATTTGGCGATAAGTAATAAGCAATAATGATATCATAAAAAAGGTTTAAAAAGGTATGTTACCATCATACTACTTATTGGCTACTGCGATAGAATTATTCGAACACTATCGAACTAAACAAGTGTTGATTTGGGACTAGGATTATGACTCCAACAGTAAGAGGTTTTCAGAGAGTTGGATGGAAACATTCACAAATCAGATCATGTAAAAAAGATTTTTTATCAATTGCAACAGTAATCAATACAGAGACAATTACAAATTGATAAGCTATTAATGGATTATAAATTGATGTTTAAATATTGTTAAAACTAAATTGAAATGGCAAATGAATTTAAGTTCAATAAGTTGAAATTCAAAAAAAAAAATCCATACTTCATTTCTCTGGAATATTACCGAACTTTAGTTTGTTTTATCACGAAAATAAAAGCTTTGAGAATAGCCAGTATTTAAATGGCAATTAAATTTCATGATAAACTTATGAATAAATTCAAAAAATTTATATCTGTTTCTAGAAAAAAGGAGAGTGCATCTTTTAATTAATGTGCAAAAACTAATCAACATAGGTAGGATGTTAAAAATTTCAAACGAGTTAACAAGTTAACAGACAATAGGCAATGAAGAAGGAAAGGAAAATAAAAGACTTAGAAGTGTGAATACTATTGAAAATGATTTTTTCTTTACGTCAAAGAATGTAACAAACGAAAATTGTTTGATGTGAAACTGCTGCAATTGAAATTGATAATATTTTGGTAATTTTTTACTAGCAAATCTTTTGAAATATTTGTTGAAATTTTCTGGTAATAGAAAGTCGAAATATCCTTCAAACATTGAAAAAAAAGACAAAAAGTATTCTTTTAGCTGTGATAATTGATTGACCAAATCAAAAATTTATCACTGATTAATAATAACATAAACATAGGAAAATTAAACTTTTGCATATTATTTGAGGCATAAATTTCAAATTTTTCTGAGAAAGAAAAGAACAAAAAGAGCAAGTTTCGATCAAACTTCAAATTAAAATTCTACAACGACTGTAAAAACGGAGCTATTTCAGCATAATCTCATAAATCATTTCAATATTTTAAAAAACGCTTTTTATTTATTTCTATTTTTTATCCACTAGAATGCTAATGTTCCACTTTTTTATGCAAAATGAAGCCAAAAATAGACTGCTTTAATATTAACAAAGTTTTGTTACTATTAAAATCTACTTATAGTTTTTACAAGAAAAAAAAAATTAAAAATATAAATTCCTCATGGAGTAAACGCAATTCAAACTGAGAAGATGTATTAAATTAGTCAGTGAATGTAGTAAAACTAAGTTATCGGTAATAACTGCAATCCATAGTGATAAAACATATCCGCATACTGATATGATAAGCTTCGTCATTTAACAAATTCAAATCATTGAGTTCAATTGATATTATCATTATTTGCCACTTTGTAGCCAAACTTTATTGCAATCAATCATTTTATACAATTGGAAGCAATGGATGACTTATCAAAAAGGATTTTTTTGCCAGAATAATCAATCATAAAGAATGAACAAAATTAATCAATGCTAATAATAAAACCCTTTAGATCGGTCACATATATTTTTTGGTAATTAAATTTATATGTCTGATTAATTTTTCGTAAAAAAAAATCAAAATTCGAATAAAAAAAACTAGGGTTAATGATTATGGATAGACCATGTAATGTGATTTTCGAATATTTAAAAGAATGAAAAAAAAAGGAAAAATAGAACACTGTTTAAATGAAATTCAGAAAGAAAAGAAAAAATAGTAATAATTTATGAAAAGTATCAAAAATAACTGACGGAACTTTTATAAATTTGCTGAAAATTTACGTAATTTCAAAATGAAATCAAATTTATCTCCTCCTTCTATTTGGTTGTTTCCTTCATTTTCGTCTGCCTTCTTTGCTCAACTAAATCTATTTGAAGATGATTTTACCCCAAAAGATAAAAGAGCATTTTTTTTTTTCATTTTGTTTTATTAATCAACTAAAACTGAAGCTCTTAGCTAATTAATATATGGTTGAATAAATATTTATAACCCTAAATATGCGTATTTCATGAGTCGTCTTTCATTTTTTTTCTCCCAACAAAAAATTACTTCAAACAATTTCAAATTTGCTTAACTTCACATATGTCTAATGCATTAGCATTATTATTATATTTTACCATTCTTTAATTTAACAACTGACAGTTTCCGACAACTGCAAAAACAAAATGAAAATTTTTTACCTACCAATACGCTAAGAAATTGAAATATGAAATTTTTGAAATAAAATTAAAAAATATAGGAAATTTAAATATATAGAAATAGGAAATTCAAATATTAAAATGACAGAAACAGGTGACAGCACATTACCTATAAATTGAAAACATATATTAATGATTTAATAAGGATATTATTAAATGTAGACTTTAAAAGAAATTTGATACACAGTTTGAATTTAGAGTAAAGCATTTCCGAAATCATTCCATTCTCATCGGTTCTTTTTCCTTTTTTGAATTTTCGTATTGCATTTTCCTCCTTTTTCCCTTTTTTTCAGTGAAAAATAAATTGGGATAAGTAATTTCTTTTCCCAAAAACATTAAAAGTTCATTTTTATCAATTTCAAAGGAAGAGTAATATTTTGCAGCAACGCACTGAGTGCAATGCAAATAAAAAACGAGGGCCAAGGAAGTTAGAATATACATCGTCATTGTAACCGACGGGTGACCAACGATGGCCAAGAGCCAAGAAAGTAGAATAAGCTGTACAGTTTGTACTAAATATAAAAAATTGCAAAATATGTTAATTTTTTTTAAGTTTACGGTAATTATAACAGAAGATGCGGCGAACTATATCTCAGCAATAAAAAATTATCGATAAAGTTTTTTTTTGGTATATACCACGTGTACAATTTACCTTACAATTTATACAAATTATTGATGTTAGCAATTAAATGTGCTAGCATTAATTAACAGTAAGGTAAAATACAGTGCTAGTGGTAATTAAAAGCATTATTTAAATTCTTTCAAAACAGGTTTTGTCATCCTGATACTGAGTGGTAAAAATTTTCAAATTTGATCAGCCAGTAGGAGAAAATGAGCAAAGAAAAGAATAAGTAAATGTACACGAAAAAAAAGAGGTGGAAAGTGAGGAATTTTTCATCTTTCGATCATCTCAAAAGGAAATATTTGTCGCAATGAATAGTGAGGGTGAAAATGTGAGGAGAATGAATACTCTGAAAAAAACTTTTCTTTTTTCCTTACATGAAAAGGTACTTCACATTAACTTATTCACCACATAGAAAGTGATATTAGTGCATGAAATCAGAGAAGAAAACTTTTTGTTTAATAGGAAAATGAGAGTAAAATTAGTAAAAATTATGCCGCAAAGAGAAAATGGAAAAAAAAAATTCGACAATTTGAAGCTAGTTATGAAGGAATAAGCAAGTAAGAATATTCGTTAAGTTAAAAAAAAAACATGCAAAATAGGCGAGGAAATAAAATGGTTAATAGGAAAACGAAATAGGCAGATTTCACACAAAATCTTTCGTTCTTCAATTAATTAATTGCAAATAAAAGGACTTGACAAGTTTAGAAATAGAGATTATGAAAAGAAACAATCTTACGGATTTGGAAAGGAAAAAAGTGAGAAGAAAAAAGCAGTTAAAGAAGTTAAAATGTCGCAAAAAGAAAGGATGAAACAAATTTAATCGGCGCATGGAAATTGATTAACAAATAAACAAAAAATGAGTAAATATGCAAATAAATTACTTGTAATTAGTTAATTAAAAACTTAACAAATCTGTCATATAGACATTATTTAATGAGGAACATTTATATTATTGATTTTGATAAAAGCTAAAAGTATAATCTAACATCTCCTAAAAAACAAGCGTTTCAATTTATAAAAGTAATATATTGAAACAATTTTCTTACTGAATCAATTTTATTGGTAACATAAAAAAAGAAAGAAACTAAAATATAACTTTGCAAAAGTCGCCAAAAGCTTTTATCTTTTATAAATTATTGATGACAAGAAATCAATCGATAACACTTGAATTTGAATATCGTTTACATTTGGTTTCTTGTATGGAAATTTCCGTCAATTTTCCATAAAACCAAATCAGAACCTATTTTTTGCTGTTAAAATTAATGATGCTCCATAATTATAGATATATTGAAATGTCTGGATGATGTGTAGTAAAAATTTGAACAAAACCAACAGAGTGTAAAATTTTGTGGAAAACTTTTGCATTGTTAAGAGAATTTTTATCTGAAATTAATGATTGCGTTATCATAAAATGAAAAGAACGAAAAGATATACGAAGTAATTTGCATTTAATATCGCATGTTAATCAATTCGGAACAGCAATATCAGATAGAAAATTTGAAAAATGCTGCAGGTATGTGTGACATTGAATTGAAATTTTAATAAAACAAACACATATCATTTTATGTTGTTTCTAAGCAACATCTCATGCAGCAAAACACTTGAAAGTATTGATATGATCATAGATTAACTCTTTAAATCAGCATCATTTTCTAAACAACTTTTGTTATTTTATTAGGAAAAGTTTTTTCTTTTATTTTTTAAATTTTTCCTATCAAAAGTAATATGATATGGTATTAAATGTAGTAGTAATTTAAAACGATCAAAGAATCAACTGAAAATGAAATAAACATTCCTAGCTGCGCTTAATAATACTGGGACCTAATAGCATTATCTCGAGAGTCTTACCTTCATCAATTTTCTTAAAGTAAATCAAATTAACTTCTTAGTTGTTAAAATCTCATCGCAAGTATTTATTCTTTCTTAATTATATTAAGCTTTTGCATAAACCTGTAATGTGTGAGAACAACACATTGCCTTCTTTTCAGAAATGATATTAGTTAATTAGCAGAATCAATTAGGGTAAGCGGATAATATATTATTATACTATATTAACGAATATAATTCGCATGCAATATATTTAACATATGTAAGACACTTAAAAAAAATTCTCTAACAAAAAAAAAAGGCTAGCCTTCGATGGAAAGAACATGGTGAAGGTGATATTCTGGATAAAGAAGATGATAATGGTCGACCTTTGATATCTGGATCTGCTGAAATCTTAATCTCTGTGAGAAATTTCGGACTTTTCGACATTTTTTGGGTGAAAATTTGAAAAAAAAAATTATTTTAGCGACTTTCCATTCATTATACGTCAATTTATTTACTTAAACTATGAAAAAGACACTATCTAGCTTTGATTTTTTTACCCAACTATATAAAGATTTCGTGAAAGATTCCATGATGTGGTTGTAGTGAAAGTGTAATAATTACTAAACAGATTGGCCAATTTAACGAAGCCAATGTTGCAATGTTTTAAATTTTGTTTAAATTTCAAACGGCTAGTTAATTGTTTCGTTTTCACTCAATTAATTAATTAATTTTATAACTTACACTCAACAGGACCAAATTCACTGAGTACAACGGAAGGTGAATTGAATGGTCGTAATGTATTCTTCGGAATGAAACTGCTAGAATGATTTGTTTGATCCGTGAACAAATTACGATTAAACGGCTTCAGCTGCCTGTCATTTCGTGATGTTAACGATGATAAGGATATGTGATCTCGATCATTTTGTTCCATTCGAAATGATAATAAAATTTGAAACAAAATCTGAATATGAGTATTCATCAATAAACATTGAATTTTTTGTAAATAAAAGATGAACGTTTCCGATCATATCATATATAGCAAACATTTAAGTACCCAAAGAATTATATTAAATTAATTAAGCTATTAAAATGATATGCCCCATAAATCGCACTAACACTGGAATTCTTCTGCTAATTGTTCTGAAATTTCTATACCACGTAATGACCGATTAAACTGAAATTAAAATCTAAGAGCACTTAAATAATCACATAATAACAACAACTGTATACATGAAATAATGAATTTAGGGAATGATTAATTTTTGTCATGTAAATTATTAAAAAATAAAGTTTAAATAAAAAAAAATCCTTTTAGAAGTGAAGTTTAGCGGGAAACTTCAGAAAGGAGAATATAATTTAATTTTAACTTAGCAATGACAGAAGAAAAATGCAAAGAAACAGGGAAGAAATTATTAAAAAATAAAGTTTAAAAAAAAGGAAAAATGGAAAAATTGAATGATTAAAATGAAAATTTTGTGTCTTATTACTAAAACAGTGAAATATTATCGAGCACGTGGAATCGACTGCTAATTTAATTTAAACAGATGAACATATCTGAATCATTTGCGTATCGTCACATTTAAATGTTGTTGAAAAATCTATCGATGCCTAATGAACTTCAGTGACACTGAATCAATTTTGGTTTCCACGTTAACGTTTGCATAGATTATTAAAATACTAATATTAAAACTAAAACTGATACTTAAATTGGTTAAAACTGACCTATTCTACGCTTTACTATTTTAACTTAATCTTATATTCATAAGCTTCTGGTAACCTTTCTAATTCAAATCTTACCTGTCTGCTACAATGATGTCGAAAATTAGTGCAGGTAGAATAAAATTAGGCATTGGATTTTTTCGGCGATGGCAAATAAAAAACGAGTTCCGCTATGTCTATTAAAAATGTTTTTTTTCTGTCCTTAAAGATTTCAGCTGGTTTAATTTGCTTCCCTTTTTTATTATATATTTAATTTTTTTATAAATTAATGAATTGCCATTTTTGCCAGACAAATTTCGGCCAAATAAGAAATGATAAATAGCATTAAAGGAAATTTGCTTTGGAACATTTGCTAGGCTTTAGCAAAAAAAGATAAAAGAAAGGAATATATAAGGGGAGAAAATTTTTGCATATCGTTTATCCTAGGCTTAGTTCAAGCTCAATGGTAATTAATTACTAAATGAAATGATGAAAGCATGTAGTTTTTGAATTCAAAATATGCACCAAATTTAAGGTCATTTTAAAGAGAAAGGAAGTGAAAAAAAGATAACCTGATGGGTAATCAGATAAGAAAATAATTTCAAATCCTGAAAGGTAGGGAATCGAAAGGGGAAAGAGTAAAAAGTTAAGCAAAGCTTAGATCTAAGAGTGCGATTATTAAATCAACTGAATTGATACAACTATTAATATAGCTAATTAATGATATTAAACAACAAGAAGTGGAAAACGGAGAAAAAATATTTTAATTCGGTTATTCATTCAATAAATAAAATATGCGTTGACAAGAACTGCTGCAGTTTTATTTTTTTAAGCGACGGAAAAAAAAAAACAGAAATTATTTGCTTTTCTACTCGTAAATATAACCAAATAATAACGGTGAAAAGTAACTGTTGACCGCAGGTAATGACAAAGATTATATATATAATATATAGCTCATATAATTTTTTTTTCTTCACTTTTTAGTTAAAAAAAAAAAAAAAAAGGAAAATTAGCAACACTGTGTCATTTCATAATCCATTAATATATATAAAATTATTCTCTAGATTAAATTATAATTTTTAAGTAAGTACTATGGATAATAACGAATGAATAAAAGAAAAATGGAGTGGACTGGAAGCCAGAAAATAATAAAATTTCCCTGCCGGTATTTGACTGAAAATCTATTATGCGCATATTTAAATACTAACACGTGTGCTGGAGCATTTTGATTAAGTTTGACTAAAGTAGTGCAAAAATTTCGGCCCCATTTGCTGGTTGAGAAAATAAAAAAAAAAGTAATTTAAAAATAAATGCAAATTCTTGAGAATGTTGTTGGAAATAATTTCAATTCTTCAGGTGTATTTAATATTTCGCTATCACAAAATGGCTCTAATAAAGAAGAAAAATTTTCAAAAAAAGCCAAAAGGAGGAGCAATTGGAAAAATTTGCTAATTTAGTGAAACGAAATTACCTTGTATTTTTTTTACTACTTATAATTTCTCTCATTATAACAACAACCTATTTTATCAAGCTAATAACAATTGGCAGCACCAATGCAAGGTAGGGAATGTTGCTTAGGTGTGACTAACTTTCACTTTTTCAAACGATCTAGAAAGATTTTTCTTTTTAGTCACTAAGACAAATAAATATAAATGATTGATTAGCTGTGTAATATCATCGCAGTAATCGTTAAAAGCTGTCATATTTTTCATAGAAAAAGTTAAGATTGAAGGGATATTGCCAGTATTCATTCACCAGTCAGTCGTTTACTACAAATTAGTGATGTTCTCAATAACACTGGGAGTGACATTGCAAAAATTGGTAGTTGGAAAATTAACAAATCAAAAAAATGACTTTTTGTCTTGGTTTTTGACTTCTTACTCATAACTGTTTAGTCAATTTAGAAGTTGCAATTGAAGAACACGAAATATGCCAGTGCCTAGTATCATGGTGGCCGCAGAAAAGATCGAGAAGGGAAGTTAAATTTTGATCGTTATTATACGAATTATATTTACAATCATTTTGTTTATGATATGTTCTCAGCATAAATCAAATTTTTCATTTGTTTTTTTTTTTTTTTTTTTTCTTTTTATATTGCTTTTATTTTATTTTTTAAAGTAAATTTTTTTATTTACTAGGCTAAATTTTT
>PQVD01001262.1:0-43853 GCA_003012265.1 Setaria equina
GGTATTAATTCCAATCTTCATGGAAAAGTCGGACTGATTGAATGCAAATTGGATTGTAAATTTCTTCAGCAATGTTTTCGTACATGGATTGTAAGCTAATTTTAAACTCCTTAATTTTTTTTTTTTTTTTACCTCAGAAACTGTTTATCGCCTTTGTTCATGTCAAGTCTGAATACCAAATCATTTAATTCTGTTGCCGGAGTATTTTTGTTGTTATGATGTCCTGCTATTTTTGTTTGAAAAAGCCAAAAATAAAAATATTGTTTTCAAAAGTCGTTGAGGTTATCACTGCTTACCAAGTCATATAATTACTAATTTTTCATATTGTTACTTTTCTTTCAGTTATTTTTTAAATATATGAAATTGTGCTAAAGCTCTTCATATTTATCAAGCATAATGTTTGAAAATGTTTTAAGTTTCTGATCGCTTTTGATGACATTTGCATAAAAAATGGTAAGCTTTGCAGTTTTTGAAATTTTGAAAATAAATTCGGAAGCGAGAAATTATCACGAAAAAAGTTATAAGCTTTTTCACCATGACAGATCATATAAGTTTTACTTTGGTTAGGCATTTTCATATTGTAAGGGATTATTTCTTTCAGAGAAGAATTCAAATATTTAATTGCATCAGAAAGAGCTGTAAAGTGTGTGCTTAATCTGCAGAGTTGAAAAGTCCTGTTGCGCTTTTGTGCAAGGAACATCCAAGAAGAAGCAGTTTGATGGATATGCGACGCTGTCCCAATACTTCATGTCGCAGTAGGTACTTGACAGAATTTGAGGGTGATGTTACTTAGGTAAATTGTCGAATTGATAATTCTTCAACATGTATATGATTAAAATGTTACACTTTCTACTGCACTAAATGTAGCCCAAATAGAATGAGATTCGCTCATGCAACAATAAAATTTTTGCTGTCATATGATTATCTATAATAACTGGGATAGCTAGAATTATCTGTTTGTTTCACTGCTTTCAGTTACGTGATACTGCTTACTGAAAGTTATCTTGTGTAGTCTTTCTCTTGGAAGTTCACCATTCTGTTGTATAATTATCACATTAAGTTATCTAATGTTCAATCTTTCTTTAGCGGGAAGATATTTTACGTTTTATTTTATCAGTCAGCACTTTTTTATCAGTATTTTCGAAGCTTTTGAGGATGCAAGCTTTCAGCGTAGACTTTGCAATCATTAAAATGAGGTGTCGAGTGAAATAACAGAAGAATTTGATAAATCCAACATTTCTTCAAAGAAAATATTTTCAATTACTTTTAAACTTCTGCTCAAGTAATGGTAATGATCAACGAAATCGTATTGCTATCATGTGTTGCACTCTGTTTTATACATTCTTCTTTCAGTAACTTAAATGTTAGTTTCATACTGTACGAAAGTTATGTCTCTGTCACTGTTTTATCACCCTTATTTCAACAATTTAAAACTATGTCTTCTTTACTTCACATTATCGCTGAATAATTTGATACCGTAATACTTCTATTGCGTTTTCGTTCACAAATTCACTGCTAATATCATTTTTTTCTGGTTGAAACTTTGCTCAATTCTGTTGATAGTTTCTGTTCACTTTTTGCTTTCATTATATTTCACATTCAGTTCAGCATCAAATGCTGGTGTTCCTTTGTGGATAGGCTAGCTAATGCCGAAGTGGATATCGAACTTGATTGCTCTCTTACAAATATTGCTTTCCTTCCTCAAACATTGTTATTCATTTAGTTTTACTCTCACCATTGTAGGTATCACCTGTGTAATAAAAACTTCCACTAAATGTATATATGTTCAAATCCTCTCCTCACTTTCCTCTCCCTGATGTCTTCTGAAAATAGCGCGAACGAATCTAAACCTGTACTGATATTGGAAAATTCAAAAACATATTCCCTTCCTGAGCGTTAGTCTCTCTCCAACTGTCTTCAGTCCCTCACAAATTACTTCTCTTTAATGCCGTTTAACCTAGGTTACTTTTATTTCGGTTAATGCTGTAGATCATATTCACGGATTATTAATGCGATGATTGCAAAGATAGATAGGTATTTATGCAATTAACCCATCCTTCCCTCCGAAATGTTAAATTGGAAAATTCTGGAACGTTCGAGATGTTGCTCCTGCCTATATAAATGAAATGTTAGGTGATAAACATCAGTTCTTGACCTTCCCATTTTATCATTACCAATTACGCTTGATTTTTGCTTATTTTTAATGAAATTTATATTTGTCATAAAATCGCACTGGCTTGAATCGGTCAAAAGTCGAGGTACAGTAAAAGTAACAAGATACAGTAACAGTAATTGTAGTTATTAATAACTACTATTAGTAGTATGTAGTGTGCCAATAATACTAATATTACTACATGCATTTATTATGGTTATGGTTCTTTGTCTTCCTCTTATGCTATTTGGGCACTTTTAACACCGGTATTTGATGAGACAAGGCATTTTGAGCAATGAATCCCGGAGTAATATCGATGTCAACTAATTAACGGATTATTTCATTTAATCATTTGTCGATCAATCGCTTATTTATGTCTATTGGTGACACTAATCTTTTAAAATTGGCATATCACTATCTTATCCATTTCAGTCTTTAAGAAACTGTATTATCCATTGCAACTTTGAGGACTGCATGAATTGAACGTTGCTGATAGTATCTCATGAAATTGCATGATTTTGAGAAGAGATGAGCAACAAGATTTTTTTCCTCATTGAATTGCTGATATATCCTCTTTCCCCACCTATCATCTCTCCGAGAACGTTACCCTCTCTCCCGCTTCATCTTAGATCGGAAGAAAAATCTAGAACACTTAAAGAAGTGCTATTGCTTCCCAAATAAATAAAATGTCAAGTCTCTCTCATCAGTTCGTTAATTATTTGCACATTAGTTGGTCAACCTGTACTTTATTCCGTCCTTTTTTTTTGGATTCCATAATTCGTAAACAAGATCACAGTAACTACGGTATGCATCGAGCGGACAGTTGTTGATGAAATCCTTAAATGTTTTCTTTAAATGGATGGTTAACAGTTAAACTTGAAAACTTCTCCTTTTTATACCTCATGGTTTCTCGAAGAGAAGGAATGCAGATTTTAGTATCTATATTTAAAGATTTAATAGGCCATCATTTCTCATTAAATTGTTTCAGTTTGGTTTCAAATGTTTTAGGCCGGTTGGTATTTTGTATATAAAATGGGAATGCTTCTTATGGTTTTTCCAAATTCTGTTCGACATCTAATAGTGATAATGACTGAATTTGTTTGGGTTACCATTCATTAATACCGTAATGCAGGAAATTAAAGTTTGTGGACTGGGAAACTCGAATGGTGCAACTTCAGGTGATAATGTAGGGATTTCTGTCAGATATAAGGCTCATATCATCTGTATGAAGTAAGTACTATCGTTATTTTACTGTTAGTATGAAGTGTGATTAAGATTAATATTGCAGATGTCGAATGAAGAAAGAAGAAATCAGTTCGAGGTGACATTAGATGTGTCCGGTTTTCACGCTGATGATTTGAAAGTGAATGTTCATGGTCGAGAACTGATCATTTCCGGACATCACGATGAACGTCAGGAAGGAGGTGGTACAGTTGAACGTCATTTCACTCGCACCTACATACTACCGAAAAGTGCTAAAGAAGAGAATTTATCATCAGAATTAAGTGCCGAAGGTATCCTGAAAATAACAGTTCCTATTGATGAAGTCGAAGAATACCAAAGAATTCCGATTAAGGTAGATCCAAATTGGAAAATGAAATCGAATCCCTGTCAGGAACTGATGCTTCGCGAACCGATACCGCTTTGGTGGTGGTAATTCTCCATGCTCTGGTCTCATTTCTTTGAACTCTGTATAGTTACATTTTTAAAGCAGTTTTTAATAAACCAATTTTTAGAGTATTACTACTTTATATTGTCATTTTTGAGTTTGATTTTGTTTTCGCTTTCAAAACTCAACGGTTTGAGTCGACGTATTTTGGTGAATGCACAGTTGTTTTCCTCTGTTGGTTAAAGTTAATTCAGTGTTTGCCGTTTTACTGTCAGTATAGTTGGATATAAATAAAAGCTTTTAAAGAGCCAGTGTGATTTGAGCCGCATTTTCTAACAGTTATTCTGTCAAGCTGAAAATATGATTACCGTTTACTCAAAATAACAATGTGGAAACATGCTGAAATCTTTTAAAAACAGAACAAAGGCAGTCCAACATTACAAAAGCTAAATAATAATATATTCTGAAATTATTCCTACTCAGATGAATATCTTCCTCTTAGTAACATTTCGCGGGGAATGAACCACCAATCAAATCGGTGTACATGGACAGTTGACAGGAAACTGTTCCTATAGAGAAACGTATGACTTTAAATAGAATGGTTAAAGGAATAATTTTTAGCTTTGCTGGGATTTGATAGCGTAGCAGATCGTTATTTTAGTCTGCACAGTATTGTAAAGTGTTCGTTTTTTAAATGTTCTACTGAATCCAAATTTCGTAACAACTGTAAAACAGGACATTTAAAAAACGAACACTTTATAATATTGTGCAGATTAGAATAATGATAATCTGCTCCGCTATCGAAATAGGATTGCATTCGTCTTAAAAAATATTCATATGCAGGTGTTTCAAAAAAAAAAAAAAAAAACTGCACTCTTGTTAAAACATCAAAAGTTTTGGAAAGCTTCAGGAAAAAATCTGGAAACAAAACGTAGGAGGAGGTGTGGTTGCGATGTTACTTTAATATCAGGTCCAGGAAGAAATAAGGCAGTTAATTCCATAACGACAATATAAATGAAAGAACATGTACGAAGTGAGCAATGGTATCTTTTTGGATTGCTTGAGGATGATTACAATGAAAAGTTAAAAAACATGACAGTGATACCTTTTACACACGGGAAAAGAAGGACATTTAACTTCAGAACTTTCACAAATCAAACATTTTGAAAAAAAAATTTGGAATGAACGTGAGGGTAGCTAACACGACACATATTCATTGCTTAGAACTGCTTTTACTTCTCTAACTACTTCTGGATGAATGGGCACCACTGACAATAAATGTTTGGAATCAATCCATCTTTGATTATACTCAATAGCAGCTTGAGCTGCATGAAGTTCGTTTGCGAATTCCACCAATGTACCGTTAGTCACACTTTTCGTTATACTGACAATTCGGAAACCATTAAAAATATTGACGATTTCGAATTCATTGAAAATTGAAGGGTAACCAGAGACTTCAACAACTGCTTTCACTGAATTGATATTTCCTTATTAATAGTACGAATTTCGACAAGATTAAAGTATGAAGATGGTGTTCAATGTTCAATAGTTTTCTATGATGAACAGTTCTTCTCTAACCAGATTCTAAATTAACTCCACAGTTTTGACTCATCGTAACCAGTACTTTTTCTCCACATACTCACCTTAATTTATTGATATAAGTTTAAAACTACTATAAAGACCTGAAATCGACTGTCTGAAAATGAAATAAATACCATTAATATTTTGAAATGCATCATCGTCTTTATTATGAAGAACCTTTAAAACTGCAGCAGAGACATTGCTCATTGTAAAAGATGTTATGGTTGTTACATGCTTGCCTTCTTCACCAATTCGTAAACTGAATTTTCCACAGGTCCTACAATAAAATAGTTTATTGGAATTACTTTTCCTCATCCTATATGATATTATTTCCAGAGGATGAATTCAAACTTCTTAGCATGAAACTAATAATAATAAGCAACTAATAAAAATGGGAAGATTTCCTCAGCAATTGTAAATCAGAATATTATTGGAACAAATTTCCTTTAAATACCATAATTTTAATCGTAAATGGATTAAATAGATGTCCTGGAAATAAAGATAAGGAAGTTCACTTTTTTTCTAAAGCGACCAATCGCGAAATACGACGACTAAACCACTGGTGAATATTGCCAAGTACTTCTTTAATATCACAGTCTTTAAAATGAGTAAGTGCTTTCTCCAACAGCACTCCCTGCCGTATCAGGTCATATTCATCAGCCAATTCCTTCATTAATTTATATTCAGTAGAATTTGGTTCAGGTAAGATATGAAATACAACTATAACTTCAGGATGATCTGAAATGCACAGTGAACAGCAACAACAAAAGTTAGTTATCGTATGACGAAGTATGTGAGTGAGGGAAATACAATAGTGATGTATGACCTGTTTGGATAGTTACTGTTAATTTTAATATGTGATTTCTCGACTAAAATACAGCAACTTATAAAGTTAGCAGCTGAGACTGAACAGGGAGAATAAGGGAAGGAACCAATCGTTGAACCTTATGGCTAGAAAAGGTTCGGATTGAAATGGGACAAAATGGTAGAATATTATACTACCTCTTGCTTGCCAGTCACTGCGAAGGAGCTATTTTTTGTGAACGCAAATATGCCCAATACCAATTAATTCGATACCTGTTGATAATTTCTCCATCAACTGTGGCATTATCTATAACAAGGTATTCGAAGTAATACCTTATTTACTTCGTGATAAATAGAATCAATATTAGTCATGAAGATACCTTTATGAATAGTACTATATGTTGTCCTAATTTCGTTCTCATTTCCAGGGGTTGTGTGGAACACAACTCTCGGTTCCCTATCGAATCGATGGGTACATCCATATTGAACTGCTTCATCTTGCAGTGTTCTTGTAAGCCATAGAGTGAAGTTCCTTTAAGAAGGGGAATATTTAGTGAAAACAAAACTGAAAGAATTTACCTTTTCTTATTCTGCATTATTAAGAAAATATTTCATAATGGAATAAAAAGTTAAAGGGCAAAAAAATGAAAATATATCTCAAAAGAAACTATTGGAATGGTGTCTGTTAGCGATATTTACGAAAATCAAGACATAAGCTTCAACAGCTAACAACATGTCTAAGCTGATATTACTAACACTTTGCAAGAATACCAACGACAGTTCACTGATAGAAATCTAAGAACTCTCATAAGAAAAAAAAAAAAAACTAAATCTTAATAAACTTACAGCAGTGCGGGAACAGAATCTTTATTCGGTACAGAACATATCAATGCCCACGGGAAAGCGAGAGGATTATCCATCAGAGTTACGCGTAATATGCCTGAGAATAAAATGATTATCGGAAGGGAACAATCAAAGAAGGGTTAAATAAAATTACAACAGAGACACTGAACATAAAAATCTCTCAGGTGTATAAATCGAACAGATCAGCATGATATGTCTTCGGATAAATCCATAGATAACTATCAGATTCGATGCTAGCTTCGAATTTATAGAACTTTTATCATCCGACGAGTTATTGGAGAACGAATGTATGCTAGATATGGAAACGATTAGGCAACCTACCACTCAGTCCATTCAACAACTGCACGAGTCAACTGACCTCACCACCTGGCGCCAAATCCATCAATCGTTCAGGATGATCAATCGGCCACCCGTAAAATAACTATTATGCTGAGAAATTATTTAGGATGTTTATTCCAGAAAGCCCGGAAATTTGCGGAATGTTTATTCCGGAAATCTGTAAGAACACTTATTCTGAGTTACTGGAGTATAGATGAATATGAAGCTTATCAGTGAGAGAAAGTGATGTGCTAATTGGTATAAAATGGATTTGTTTGTAGGATTGCTTATCGACCATAATGGAGAAATAGATTTTGATTCGATGTGAGTAAAAATATTCCGATGTAAAGTAATTTCTGTTTCAGTAATCAAAGGGAGCAGAAGCTCAGGCAGATTATCCACTCGAGAGGATAAAAATAATACCAAATTTCATCCCTTTACGGTTTGCTTCTTATTCAAAATATTCACTTATAGCAATGTTAAGGAGTTTTATATGTTGAATATGATGTGGTACTTTTGAGTCTCGCTCATCTGGACGATGCTTAATTCCTTTCTGATTCATTTGCATGATTGCTTTCTGATATGTCTGGATAATTAAATTGTGGTAGTACTCCAAACAAATCTTTTCTTTGGATTGTTTCAAGTGATTGATGTTGTATCGTTTGTTTGATGTTTTTAGTAAATACGTAAGTAAAAAAGAAATTGTTACTGATAGAAGAACAGATGTGATAGAGTAATATATAGTTGCAGATTACAATTGTAAAACTGGCATTTAAGAGTAGGCAATTAAATTCGAACTAAAACTTCATTTTCAGGAAATATCAATGCTTTTTTTCATTTTCTTATTATAGATGTCGACAAAAAAGACTAAAATTTATCATCCGGCTGATGTTCTTTACGGTAAATGCAGTAATCATCCAGTCGTTCTTGAGTCCGTACAATTTCACGGAATTAAAATCACCAAAAACGATGCATTACTGAAAGAAATTGGACATCTCTATAGAGTTTCAACACTTGCAGAATTGATACGATGTTGCAACCAAGCAGCTAAACATATGAGAGTAGGCTTTCCAAAATTTTTTCAACAAAACTGGCTGCACATTACTGTGGACTGGTATTCACTTGGAATGAAATTATGCTTTTGAACTGCAGGAAGTTGGTCTTGTAGAGAATGCTACTCCACTCATTGATTCAGTAGATGGAAAGCGAGGCAGATATGTCGTCGATTTTATCATAAAGGAGCCAAAATCGTTTACTCTAGGCGTCAAGGTTCTGGTTTATTAATGTATTAGTTATTTTTAAATTTTATTGTTATGACGGTCAAAATAATGTAAGGAGTGATTTCCAGAACTTATTTTCTAGGCTGGCATGACAAGTAGGGGCGACACTGATTACTCATTAAACGCAGGGAAAGAGAGTTTCGGAGGACGTGGTGAATCCGTGAATGCATGTTACTCCTGTACTTTCAAGGTTGTGATTTATTTTTTTCTTTTCTTTTTTTTTTTAATGAAAAAGTTGAAATTCAAGGTTTCATTTATTTCCATATAAACAAGTACGATTAGTTTATCATGTTTGTTACGGTCTTACTTAGACATAGCGTTAATGTTTTGTACTTTTTTGGTGGGCTTTTCGATTTGACTTGTAAAGTACGGTGAGCTTACAAATAGAATTCGTCTCTTGAAATGAAGTCCATTTCATTCGTTGCTGCACATCGATATGATCCATTTTAGGATGTCCGTTTTAGCTGTCAATGCTGTAACGCCGTAATTTATAGGGAAATCAAACTTTCAACGTTTCGATGGTGAAACCTTTTTTGGGTTGGCAAAAGTACTCGAATGTTGGATTCTCTTTGTACCGAAGTGTAGCAAATTTACCTTGGAATCTCAGTGAAGTGCAGGAAATTGGAATGGTCTTGCAGTATAATGGTCAGTTGCTGAACAAAAGGCTTCACTATAATGCCAAATTAAATACAGTAAGCTATGTTTGTAATTATTAGTTCCTTATGAATTGAGTTTCGAATAATTTTATCACACTTGAAAAGTATAAGAATTCACCCTTACGTTTTACGTCAAGCGCTAGTGGTATTTTTTAATGTGGAAGTCTGAGCCTTATTTCACATGTTACCATGCTGCTTTGTATATTGTAAACCATTAAACATTTTTTTCAGAAGTACAACGCTGGCTAAAAATGCTCAGTTGGGGAGCTTTCGCAAAAAGTAGCACATGCATAGCTATGATTATCAATGATAAACGCAAATGAAATTTTTAAATTAAATAGTGTTCAAGATTTGGCGAAAATTCTGTCCAACGAAAGACGCTGTTTTTTCTGTTCGAGAACATGCAGGTCATACGATGAAGTGTTCAGTAGAAAATTCGCTGGCTTACGATACACGAGACCGACCTCTTCTTGCTACGAAAGGTGTTTTGGTAAAATTTGCGCAAGAATACGCAGGCCTTCTTGGTGATGCAGCATTTATCAAACATCAGTTTGATCTTCAAGTAATTTTCTTGCTTATTTTTTTCTACAGCATTCTTTTGGCCTTCCTTTACAATGTCGGATTTTATTTTGAAATCAAAAATTTTCCGTTATTTTCGATCTTTTATTTTCGGTTCTGCCACTGTGTATTTACATCATCATATCTCCTCACTTCTAACCCTAGTTATAATCTTTAAATTCATCTTGTTAAGTTCCTTTATTTTCATGAAAATGCAATAAAACTGGAATTTGTTTTTCATTCCATTATTATCTACTTGTTAATTTGCAGGCATCTACGCCACTCTTTATGGGTATGTTCTTGAGCGCTTCATGCCAATTTGCACTTATTGATACACTGGCTGTTCACCGCTCACTACATTTGTTGGATCGTTTATATATCGGAGGTCCTCTCGACGTTCGTGGATTTGCTTGGAATACAATTGGAGGCCAAACCGATAGTTCGTCATGTGTTGGAGGAGCTACTTCTGCCATTGGTGCATTGCATGTTTACAGGTATTTAACAGCTTTTAAATACCTTTTTTCTTTCTACATATTAAGGGAAACAGAAATGTTTGTTACCACTATAATTACTGTATATCTTGTGGATCATCACATTCTCTCTCAAAATGTCAACAGCAGCTTTTATGTGCTTTCTTTTAGGTCTGTCATACTCTTATTTATAGCTCACAGTTCATGGCTATCACTAAGACAGCGTTATTCGGCACAGTTTTTTAACATACTTTAATTATCTTTAAATAAAGGATGAGATCTATGGTGTCATACTTTAATGAAACAGGAGAGTGATCTTTTGTCTAACCAGAAGACAGCTTAATCAAAAAGCGCAGATGGAAGGGTGAACAAAAAGAAAGCAGAGGAAGAAAAGGCTTTTATCATTAATGGGCTTGTGCGCAAGTGTTCAATGTGTTAGATTATTTCTGCGTTGTTTCTGTGATTGTAACTTGAAGTAAGAATCAAAAGCTAGATATTATTTCTGTTACCTTTCTTTTCCAAAGCGAATATTTTTTTTCCTTTTTGTAATAAATGATTTCAGGCCACTTTTTCCTCCGGAAATGTTATTTGCTCATGCGTTCGTTTGTGGAGGAGCCGTAGTGTCAGCTGATTCTCGAAGTCGATTTCGTGATATGTCAGATGCACTGCGTGTTAGTGCTGGATTGGGATTAGCATTTTTAATTAAAAATTTTGTTCGACTTGAATTGAATTATGTTGTTCCATTAACTTATATGTCAGGTGATCACTGTACGCGATCTTTCCAGTTGGGTGCTGGCCTTAACTTCTTGTAATTATCAAGCTTGTGCGTCGTTTTACATTACGATCATTGTTAAAATTCCAAAGAAAAAAGTATTGTGATGCACTAATTTAACCAGAATTCAAGTAACTTGGCAAAAATATAGCGATGGTCTATTTTGTGGTAGATGATTCCGGAAATGGAATTATATTCCTGCTTCCCTGGAACTTCTGTTATACTCTCTGATTATGTTTACTTGGTGTTATAGGATTAGTGTGCTGCTTTTCCCGGCATATGTATATTTATTCAGATTTTTACTGCCGAAGAGATTTGTTTAAAATATTTTTTATCGTTTTATTGTCACTAACCTGTTATGACATTGTGCATATCCGATAATTTATGGTAATTAAAACTGTGTATATGAATACTCGGGAATTACTATTCCTCACTGCTTACTGTCTTATCATGACCTTTAGTTAATCTTTTTTTATCTTATTTTCTAGTGTAATTTGTTAGTCCAAGAAAAGTATTTTGACTTTTATGGGAGTAATATGAAGAAAGTAAGGCATATATAAATAGTAAAATTTCGAGCTTACTAGTAAGATAGAGAGAGTACTGAGTCTGTTCTAGTGTTATGTTATCTGAATTGATTCGTAATCCATGTAATCGTTCCCTAGTTACAATATAGCTTTATACTTATTGGTCTAGGTGAGGTTTTTGATAGCGAACATGTGAAATATATTCAAATTTGGGTTTATACAGAGGTTTGCTCACATGTTGTTTTCAGCAGTAATATTTGTTAAGGTTTAGACTTATGCAAACGTTGACATTCGTCTCTGGGAACGCGAATAAAGTAGAAGAAGTACGCGCTATACTTGGCGATCGCTTCACGGTAATGGTTGTGTTATATAACTAATTTCATTTCCAGACGTACATATTGAGTGGGAGTGTTACAAATAGGTTTCAGGGACAGAAGAATCATGTTGAGATGGGATTCTAGTGGAATGGAAAACGGTCCATCATTTGAAGATATCGGAAGATTTGAAAAGCACAGTTGTGTGAATGATATATCAAGGTATTCTGGTCTAATGGTTACTGTTCCTGAATTGGTTCGTCATATGGCACCAATGCGGTATGGCTTGTTGGCTGAAGAATTCTACAAGAATAACAATTCAGATACTGTGAGATGTATGGGAAATGATCGGAATGTCCCATCCTTATCATCGTTTTCAAAGTTGTTCAATGATGGTGATGAAGAAACGCAACATATGTGTCATCAGTTCAATCCATTCTCAGTATGTCAGAGTTCTTCAAAATCCAGTGCAGATGGGGATTCATGTACGTCGATCTCCAAATTATTTCCCAACGAGGAAGATATATCTGGGTGTAACTCGAAATTATCCAAAATAAGAGAAGTTCCGGTCTGGGAACCGAGTTTGAACTTACTTCCTAGTATGAGACGAGGATGTGAAAGAAATTCAACATTTTCTGGAAGAAAAGTCCATGGAATAATTTTTCCTCCAACTCAAAAAGAAAGTCATCCCTATATGTCCAGCAGTAATCTCTCAACAGTTTCTTTTGCTTCTTATCATCGCAGTACCAGAACATCAACATTTTTCAGTCGGTTTCGTTATCAGCGAATCCCCCGTGCAACTGTTCGTCAATATCTAATAGATAGAGATCCTAAGTATAAAGCCAAATATGGCTAAACTTCAACTTTATCTGGACATCTGCCGCCCTTATAAGGATAATGATTTGTTTTTATAAATAAGCTAAAAGCAATCATCTGTAAGTAATCACCTGTAAGTAATTAAATTCACTGTTTGCTAATGTATCCGTTCATTACTTTTATTTGAAAGTTGTCTTGTGACTATTTTTCGTTTTTTGTTGTTTTCATCTTTTTTCTTTTGTGTGTCTGTACGGGGTTTATAGTTGTTTGGAATAAATTGTTTTCCTTCAAAAATGTCCACGAATCTTTTCGAATGAAATCAGATAAGAAGTTGATGTGTTTTCTAAAGTCATCGGGTCGCACAGTAGCATAGTCTGAGAATTTGAAAAAGGAAATGGCTTATTATTTTATTTGAACATTTCAGATTGAAAATGAGGACATAGATTTGCCGGAATACCAAGGAGAACCATCTGAAATAGCTAGGCTTAAATGTTTATCTGCTTCACAACAACTACAACGGCCTGTTATAACTGAAGATACTTGTCTTTGCTTTAATGCTCTTGGAGGACTGCCAGGGCCATATATCAAGTGGTACGTTGTTTTGTTTCATTTTTTATTAACAGTACAAACATAATGATGTCAAGTATTGCACTTCTAGTGTACACTAATTTATTACAGGTTTCTGAAGAATTTGAAGCCTGATGGTCTCTGGAAATTACTAGCCGGTTTTGAAGATAAAACTGCATATGCGCAATGTATATTTGCCTATTGCGAAGACCCCTCCAAACCGGTTTTTCTCTTTGAGGGTAAATTTTCATGAATCAAATTTTAAATTCAAATTCCTATCTAATCTTTTTCTTGATCTAAGACATATCCCATCATATTTAGTTTCCTGTTATTAATTACTAATGATGCACTAAAAATTATGTGTCGGTATACTACAAACAAACTTCTCGATACATACTATCAACCATTTACTTTAATACTCGAATTATTTAATATAACACTCATTTATCGCAATTTATTCATGCATAACAGGAATGATTACATGTAAATATAATAAGGAATTGGTAATTTGAGTAATGATGTTTCGTTAACTCTACCTGTTTTCATCTCAGTGGTTTCACGTTCTCTTGAACTCTCTCTCGAAGTTCCTTGAAACTTCTTCCCTTCACGGTATTTGTTTTTTATTGTTCACATGGTCGTATTTAGCCTTCGATAAAGCTTACCACGCTTTTGGGGCTACAATCTCAAACAACCCGACCTTAACGTACAGGTTATTATAACTTTCCTCATCCGTACAGATTTAGTACCTTTTATGGACTGTAGCCCCGCTCAAGAGGTACAAGAATAATATGGATAGTTCCACTTATATGCTATATTAGCACAATTTGTTTGTTGGATCGGCGTTGAGCTTTTCCTAGTTACTTTATTTTAATGGCAGTTAACATTTGATAGTCACTTCCTTAATTTTTCCGTTTAAATTCACTGCGGGAATAGAGTGACTTTTCACTCATAAAATATATATGTCGATAGAGCCATAAATGTTCTTATTATTATTATTCATCTTATTTGATCCCATATTATCAAAAACATTTTTCATAGGACGAACGAATGGAAGAATAGTTGAACCGAGAGGAAAGACCAATTTTGGTTGGGATCCATGTTTTGAACCGGAAGGTTTCTCGCAAACATATGCAGAAATGGGTGCCGCCATGAAGAATACAATTAGTCATAGAAGTAAGGCCCTGGCAGAGCTCAAGAATTACTTCGAAAATAAATTTTGATAATAAAACTGTTCCGCTATGTAGCAATCTATATTCTTTTGGAAAATGTTATGAAAAAAGACTCTGCAAATCGAGCTGAAATCGGAATGAAATTGTGGTGGAAGTGGAAAAGTCGAGATCTTCCCAAGAGCACATCTGAAAGAGTGCCATCATCTCGTACCTGTTGATTCTCAAAAATCAGTCTGATTTTCTTATTTAATGCAACATACCAACATGCCCAAAATTCACCTCATCTTAATTCCCCTCTATTTTCGGCAAAACAAAAGTATCAAGTGTTGCCATTCAAAATGCTGCACTGTCAGAACAACCAGTTTTAATTTAATAGATTAAAAGAATGATGAATGGAATAATTTGTTTTTTTGTTATTAACTAATTAATCACTGCAATTTTCATTAAATACACGAATCTGTTGTATAATGAATGATTGTTTGCAGTGAAATAAATGAATGATAAATTATGTTAAGCACCGTTTAACATAATTTATTAACTTGATCACCTGATTATATTATAAAATATCAATTGTCAGCAAGTCTCAACCTCATAAATTAACAACAAATATTCAGAGAAGCCTAGTTCTTTCTACCTGCTGTCTAAGATACACTATCTTACTCATATAAATACATTAACGAATAGTTCGGTGATTAGTGCAGTTTTGGTTTAAAGTATAAGTCTTAAAGGATTTCGAGTAAGGCATTTACTCTTACCTTTTCCCTTCTTAGAATCCCGAACTTAATGATCTAATACTACCCTAGACAGGATGATGTTTTTCATGACGACCTTCCGGTACGCTCTACGCATCTGTCGTCATCATTCTGAAACGTGGACTAGTAGCGGGGTGGAATTTTTTCTCGCGATCATTTTCTTCACATCACTTATGCGTGAGCGATGACGTCAGACTGTTCTTGTCCTCGTGAATCTGACAGATTCAGTCTCCCTCATCTATTATGCACGTTTTCTTCAACTGTACTGCACTTAGGTATTAATTGGAAGACGTTTTGTGTGTATCTTGTGTTCTTTGTTCTGCGTAACTTTCATTTCCATGTTTACTATTTACGTATATATATATCCCTGATTTACGTCATATGGAAATATATATACTTGGCTCTTACTTTGTAACGCTTGAATAATGAATAATTTACTATTCCATTGCTATTTTTTATTTTACTCAGAAAGATTCTGAAGGAAATGAAAATTGAAAAAAAAGTAGTAGAGTAGGAAGACATGTTTTGATGTGGATTAGATATACCCACTACATTAAGTTAGAATTAGTCTTGAGTAACTTGTAAATAAAAAAACAAGAGCATATTTCCATTTACAGAGCAGCTGAGATCGTCTAAATGTGGTGGTGGAAGAAAGTTTTGACAAGAGGATAAAATATGGATTTATTACTCTATTTCGTCAATTATTATATTCTCGTAGCAAATTTTTTTACCTGTTAAGGCTCATGTCAATTACATTATGTGGTCCGATCAGGTGTTAGCTCAGATTTCTCTTTTTCTATTAATATTCGTGTCATGCTGTCGCGGTATATATGATACAAATGAATTGCAAAATGTCGCATATAATCTCGAAATCGCTGAAATACCTTTTGGATTTGAAAATTTGAAACTCGATAGTGCAACGCTGGAGGAAGGAGTGCCCAAGAATGAACTGCAGGTGGAGATTGTCTTTGAAATTATAAAACTTTTTATAATAAAAGGAACAGAAGGTTAAAGTTTGTAGTGTGCAGTAAGACCATTCTGACAAATCCTATGCGTGGATTTGATCCGTGTAGAGAATATATTGATTATAAGAGGACATATCGCAGCGTTATAAACTTTTTCAATTATGAAAATATTAAATAAGGATGAGGAATAATACTTTTTCATAGAGAAAACTCATATCGTCCTATTTTAGATATATTATTTGTAAAGATTACTAAATATTTCTGTACATAATACATTTTTAGGGAATATTTGATGATAGGAGCTCTGCAGTTGTTGTTAGTGAGTTTGGGCAGAAATTCATCTGTTCGTTGCCCAAAATCCCAACAGCAAAAACCAACAATGAATCGAAGTCAAATTTAACCATAAATCTGATCTCTGACGTTATAGCAGCTAGTTTTTATGTGCAGAACTGCATCCGGAAGGTAAAAACTTTAAAAAGGTTAATGCAAAGGAAATATTAGTTAACGATGTGCGAGAGTTTCGAGGATCTTTAATTAAAATATTTCTTTAATTTGCCATTCACTGTGCTTTCGACCTAAGAATGTGACTGTATAAAACCAAAAAAGCGTCAGCATTAAGACTTTTGCGAGGTTAAGTTATAACATATTTAAATGTTAAGCAATTGATTTTCACTGGAACTTTCAGATTCCATACAAAAACTCAAACGCAGTAAGTATTGTCAAAGTACAGGGCTTTCTTTTCCTCGGAGAGATAGCTGAATGATTGCTGTAACCTTATACGTTGATAACATTTGTTGTCTTTGAGTTTGTGTGCTCATTGCGAATTTTTGCGATGTTTAGCATTTTATGAATCGAAAATAATACAATCATATTTATAGAATACTGGCTGGTGGACGTATGAACTTTGCTACAACAAGCATGTGCAGCAATTTCATCTGGAAGGTAAAGACTAGAGTATTTTTCGTTTTTGTTAGGTAAATTTTTTAGTGTCCCATTAATTTTTTTCAGGCTCAGAAGTTGTTGGCAAAATTATCTCCTTAGGAATTTACAAAAACAATTCGGATATAAATTTATCAAAACAGAAGAGTGAAGAGCTTCCATATTTTGAACAAATTTACGATGAAGGAACAGTTTGCGATGTTATAGATAAGTCAAGGCTTGCACGTGTCTGGGTTCGTAGTTTTTATTAACTTTATTTATTTGTGCATTTCACTATTGCTGATGAGTTTTAGACTGTTTTAAAACTCTTTTATATCATCATTTACCCGAGTAGAGTGCTTGCCAAATCGCTAATTGTTAATAAAAAAAATTTATGTGTATAATGCAGTTTTGTTAATAATTCTCTTTGCTTTTTTTTTATATATATCTCTGAAATTTAATAAGCCATGACATTGCCTAAAAGGGCAATTAGTATGCTTTTAGAGTTAGGTTATCATCATTTGCAATACTTTCAGAGTTCGGTCATCATCGTTTGCAAGGTACCAGTTTCATCTCTTCTTTGAATTGGTAAACGCTTGTTTAAAGTATTCTTGTGTTTTTCAGTACATGTGTGACGATATGCTGGCAACAAGTGAAGCATACATCGCTGAAGTCGATGAGCCGTCGTCATGTGAATATATTATAAAAGTGAAAACAGGATCACTTTGCAAGTTGGATGCCTTTATAAGTCAAAGCAAGCCACATGAGCCTTTATCGATCATGTGTTATCCTCTGTTGGAACAGAAAGCTGCAGAGGAGTATCTTGAAAAAGTAATTGAGGAAAAGCGGCAAAAAGTTTGTTTCTGAAGTTTGTTAAAAACTTTATCTAGGATACTGCAACTAATTATTTTCTGTATAAACATAAAGCATGAGGTAGAGTGTGGTGATTAAATTGTGTTCATTTTCGAGATAGTTAAAGTTACTATAGACTTGTATTGTTTAGCGATGTATCTAGTGTACATTCAGTGGCTAGGGACATAACAGATACAGTTGTATTTAGGATGGGGGATTTTGGTTATTTTGATCTCGGGAGTTGAAGTTTCAGAAAAATGCCACTGAACAAAAAAGAGATTCTACTAGGATAAGAGAAATTCGCTATGTAATCCTTTATTTAAAGCGAATTTAGTTCATTATTTTAAACAGCAAAAGTGGTCACCACTTTAATAAACCAGTCCGTCTAAATGATGCGCCCATCAAAAAATTTCCTTATTTAATAGTAACAAAAACTTTTTTCTAACATTATTTTTCTTCTTTCAAAGTAGACGCATATTTTCCTCGCTCTATTTAAATTTTTTAAAATTTCTGCTAAACATTTTGTTGTTAGCTTTATGTGTAATGACAAGTGGTTTTATTGAAGTCCCATTTTTCAACTAATTTACAGTTGGCCATATTTTCATTTAAAAGGAGATGTAGATCATTTCTAGATTTGCACGTTTATAGCTTAAATATAGTTTGCATTCAAGTAACCTGTGTTCGGAAATCAACAAAAAAATAAATTAGGTCGGAGCAATATTGGTGGTATTTTTGATTTAGAATTTCGTGAGAATTTTTAATGAAAAACAAAAGCTATGCAGTGACAGATAAATTTTGCTTATACTGTTTCAAATTTATTGATGAGTCTTCTCTTAACGGACTTACTGCGATATTAATTATAGTGATGTTTGCGCTCTAATGTCCTTGCGGTGGAGAAATTACTTTAGGCTTCTATTTTCGCTTACAGCTTAAATACATCACTAAATACCACCTCGGGTATTTTCGATTAGGTAACCTCATAATAGTATTCTCGTCCATCTGCTTGTCGTTCTTTTTTGTTTTCTGAGTGAATACTTTGCAGAAAGAAGCGAAGGAGAAATCGGAATTGCTCGCAATACAAGCAGATAGTATTCAACGACAAAGATACGCAAGGAAACGTTTGGCAAACCGTACACCTAAAGGTATAAGGGAAATGGAATTGATGGAGAAAGAACTGAAATTAACGTATGAGGATATAATGAGGTCAATCACGAAGCTGAATGTTGACCGTAAGATATATTTCTAATTAATTACAAGACATATTCCTTTTTTTTGATACTTTCTAGCCTATTTTAGTATAGTTTTCCAATAGTAACACATTTTCCTTCTTCAGTTACGAAGGTGAAAGCAGACTTACATTTCATATATGATGACCTGCATGAAATGGAAAGTGAGTTTTCTGAAACAATATATTTCATTATTGTCTTTACTCTTTTAACAGCCCTTTATTATTTGGTTCCGCCTCATGTTCACTGGGAAAAGTATGTTGAAGAAAAAAATGTTGACAATGAAAAGCCTACTATAATGTTTTACTAGTAATATAAGTAAAGTCGAATATTATAAAATACGTTTATTTAATGAACAAACTAGTAACATTAATTATTGCATAAAAAATAGACAGCCATTCCATTATCTCATCATTGTTTGCTTTTTAAATTTCCGGCGTAGTCAGTCATCGGTGTGAGAGCATAATACAAGAAAAAAAATTAAATTTTAATATTCGAAAAAAAAGGTGAAATATGTCTTCTCTTTGTTTCTTGATATGCTTTTGGTATTTTCTAATATTCGGGTCTCTGTTATGGATAGTTATAAAAACTGAAGTGTTATTTTATTCGGCTTACTGATAAGAGAACATTTTCGTGACAAAATAGTCCATAAATATTGGCTCAGATGGTTCTATTCATCTTCAGGAGGATTTAATTGAGGACTGTTGTGGATTTGACAGTCAAACTGATGAATTAATGGTTTTAGCACGTTATATTACTGAAGCAGACGAGGATCGTGGGAATATATATTGGTATTTCCAAGATCCGTACTGGGATCGCAAATTTTTCCCTGTTACTCTTGCATATTCTCGTGCTAGAAATAACTATTATCTGTTGGTATGCTTTCCACATAATCTTCTATACTGAATATGATAGTCATCAACAGTGGCTGCTTTATTGACTTCAAAAAATTTATGTGTGAGATTGAGGAGGATCCCAATAGCTGTAATTTTCATTTAATAATGTAAAGGCGTAGAAGGTAATAAATGAACATAAAGTTTAGCTGTGAAATTTCTTAGTTTGGGTAATAGCAAATTATGTCGATTTAATTTTTAGATGTCCTCATTCTTGAAAAAAATTGATGAGGAATTTGACGAAAAAAAGATGTCACTGTCAAAATTTTTGCACGATATCGATGAAGGGTTGGTAACAGAAGCATATCTGAGTATAATGCTTAGTTCGTTGAGAAAAGCTTTCCACGAAGGTATCTTCCCGGATATTGTGAATGATGTGGATGATCCGGAAAATCCTCTTTTAACACTAATGTGGACTGATGTTGAGAAACAGCTTGAGCTGTTGCAACTGTTTGAATATAAAGTATTAAAATTGCTAAATCGAAGAATAGAATTTACGGCAGATGATCTAATGTCGCATGTTGCTCGGCAACTTCTGTCTGTTCGGACATTGGTTTGTTTTCACTTAAAATCTTATGTTTTTTTATCAGATTAGCGCTAATTACATTTGTTAGTAATACTGCTAGGATACTGAAAACACTTGTTTTTTGTATTTATGATCAGTAAAGCAGTAAGATTTGTTTCACAGTAACTTTCCTTAAATTTTAGTTAACGAATGTTCGAGGTGATTATAATTTTCATCGGAAACTCAGTTACATTTTGACCGAGAAAATGTTCCTGAAATTTATGGTATTTCTTTCTTTTAATTCTTACTACTCTAATCAAAGTGCGAGACTTGTATTAAATTTGAAAAATAACTCATATCTCATTTTTTATTCGCTCTTTTTTTTTCTATTTAGACTATTGAAACTGTGGTAATAGTCTTGATAAAGAGAACAAACAAATACGGCTTTTATTTTATTCTAGTTTTGAATAATTTTACATTTTAATCATTTTTTCTATTTTTATTTTTGTTAGCATTTTTTTCAAAATTGTGTTGGTTTTAACCCTAAATTTCGTCTTAATGTTGTATTCAATATCTTTTTTTTGTGCTTCCAAATCAAATATTTTAGCAAAGCTATAATCGTGCAGTTTTACGTCATGACAAGAAGTCATGGGGTCATTTCATGAAGCATGATTCGGTTGAAACGTTTAGATTATTTGAAAATCCAAACATGTTTCTTGCTCGAATTGAAGGTAGTGTTTGTGAATATTTGGAATTTCAATATCCAAATAATTTTTACTATATCTGTGAACATAATTGTATCCATAAGGCAATGTTGTTGTAGGTTGTAAATGTATAAGCTTTAAAGTAATTGAGGGAAGTTCAAAATTACGGTTTTCTAATTCCCAGCTAATTATAATTCCAAACTCTTTTAGTCATCCCTAATTGAGGGAAGTTCAAAATTACGGTTTTCCAATTCCCAGCTAATTATAATTCCAAACTCTTTTAGTCATCCCTGAAATAATAGGAATATAGTTGTTGCTGAAACGAATAATTTAGATCTATTTTTATTCAGACTTGAATCCTGAAAATGCTCATCTTTTCTATAATGACATTGCTGGAACTGGAAATTGGCAAACAAATGATGCAGTCGGAAGTGGTTGGTTTTTTTATCCGATTATAACTGAATGTCTTCATCTGGTTTGTAGTAACTTGGTTTTTCGTCTTTTTTTTGTTGAATATTGATACTGGAAAAGTACATTTGAGTGTAATTATGTTTTGGCTAACAAATGATCAGTTTCTTAAACTTCAGTGTTTTAGAGATCAATGTTAATAATGAAGGAGAAGTTGAGGACATCACAACGGAGGAAGAAAAAGCTGCGCAGCAAAGAATGCTCGAGAGAGCTAAAAGAAAAAATTTGAGAAAGAAAGTTGAAGTGAGTGATAAAGTCTTTATACAGTTTTTACATCTGAAGAGTCTTTTTCTTATTATAATATTGGTTTTCGTGGGAAATTATTCAAATTTGGCAAAAAAAAGTGCTTCAAAAAATGATTTCATTTCAAATTTTTGATATTTATGTCTTGTAGTACGTAAAATCATTTGTTTTCAATAAATGGAAAAGAAATCTCGTAAAGACACGTAAGAGGTGGTTAATTTTGATGTGGACTTGCCTACTTTTTATTGACGAAAATTTAGTTAGAAGATGAGTTGAAATGAAGTGGGAGATGAAGATTCAGATGGATATATTTTGTAGCATTATTTGCGATCAAAAAAGACAGCAAAAAAGAGTGAATCAGATGAAGCGTTATTTCACGATGATCTTGATGATTTACGAAAGCAGCTGTTTGTTTTCAAAAGTACGCTGGAAGAAAAAATTCGTGAAACAGGCTTAGTCCAAGGTTTTGTGATAACCTTATTTAAAAAAAATGTTAACAGATTTTATCATATTTACTAATAATGACTGAACATCAAATGCAATTGATTTTTTGGTCCATTTAGGATATGTCCTGGAATTAATCTTTCTGAAGGCGCTCATGATTATTTTCTGATGAGATTTTGATCTAAAGCTTATTAAAGGTAAAAGGGATTAGTGCGAAACTATTAATTTCAGGAGCAGAAATTAAAGTGCAGTTGGTTTCTCCGGTAGGTAATGTCATCACCAGTGCAGGGATTGGAGGATTAGATAGTGAGCGTGTAAATGCTGTTCTAAAGGCATTTTTTCTGGAGCAGGATAATGTTAATGATGAAGAGAATCGGTATGATCGTTTGGCGCGTGGTTATACTTATGGTGCAGATGAAGGAGAGCGAGAAAAAGTGAGGAAAAACGGCGACGATGATGATGATGATCTGAAATCAAGCATTTTGCCCATTTTGAAGCGGATCTTACCTTAGAAACAAGAATGAAGTCTCTGGATTTTATTTTATAGTACCAATGTTTCCCATGACTTTGTATAAACTGTTGAATATTATGGCATACAAAAAGTCATTTTTAAGTTGTTATTTTTTTGGTGTGTATATTTCTTTGTTGTGGGTTCATGTAAATAGCAACTTCCATTCGATTCTTAAGAGAAATTCAGTTCTCAGGTTGGTTATATTTGCAGTACTTTCATGTCAATTGCTATTTATTCATGTTTGGAACGGGACTGTTTGTTCTTAAGGTCTTTAATCACCTTTGATTGTAAAAAAGAAGTTTATCAAGTTTGATTGGTTACTGTTTTGTTGTTTCAACGGGAATGTTTTGGCAGTATCAATTCGATCTTTCATAGAGGGGAGAGCGGTAGTAATTAATTATACTCCTTAAAATAGAGCTTAATTTTATTGATATGAATACGGAAATGCTGTGATTTTTACTGTTACCTTGTTTGTTTGGAGGTGCAACATACAATTTTCTATTGGCGAGCAACCTTTCCACATTGATGGGACATGTCTCCATTTCACTGTGCACGTTCACAGTACGATACTTGTTTTTCATGGATCTTGACGTTATCTGCATGTTATGTTTCCTTACGAGAATGGTACGTAAGGGAGGGAAAGCAGACGTATACGTATACGTATACATAAGACATGCTAGATCCGTACCTACGGAAAAGAAAAACTAATAAGAACCGATAATAAGTATGAGGAGGGTGAGGAATGCAGGCAATGTGAAAACAGATCAATGACGTATGTCACTGCTTTTACATGTTCATATGTGTCTGTGTGTATGTATGTGAAGTCTTGCTGGCGAAGAGCTGTTAAATTAAAAAGCTTGATTGATTTTCGTAAACCAGCTGGTAGGGATATTTTGTATGGCCAGCATGATGCTAACCTATTTTCCCTAGGAAGTCGGTAAATGGTACCATATAGAAATCATCTCTTTATTATTGTCTGATAACGGAATATGATGGTGCTACAAATAGAACAGGAAAGCTATTCCGCTCTCCCAAGTAATGTTGGTTTACGTTCTGCATGTATGACGACTGAATTGGTGATTAAGACGTGCTTTTTGTTTCGATTACATGACCATATAATGTGATTAGTCGTACGTGTTGTTGTAGCACGATGGTAGTTCCATCAGCACCTCCTCATCCCGATAGGGTTGTTGTGCAGCATGTACCACCGACTAGATCTGCTGTCGATGATTCACCTCCAACCTATGAAGATTCGGCTAATCCAAACAGTAAGTTAAATTTAAGTGTTGTATTTTCTGTGGTACTTGTTTACCATCTGATGTATATGTATGTATATGTTGCTTTTCATATAGACGTTTTCTTAAAAAGAATCTGCTACTGTAATCGATTAAATGATTGGGGAAGATAAGAGGAAAATTGAATGAATACTTTGTAACTAATAACTAAATAATTTCAGGTATGCCACCAACATACGAATCATTATATGGTGAATTTCGACAAGTTGAAGATCCTAAGGGATTAGCCCAATTTCTAGCTAAAGCGTTTGCAGTGATTATTAGCACAAGTAAGGTTTAATAATAATGATTTGTTTCTCCCTTCACCTTCAACGGAGTTTGCAAAAAAGGTGGTCACGATGTGGAAATCGTAATTAATGCAGTTGCATTAAGTACTGCTTTAGACACACGGCAGAATATATTTGCAGAATATTCAGGTAAGCTGAGAAATGGAATTTCTAAACTTCATTAAGCGAATCCTTGCACTGGTAAATAAAATGACTACTCATACTTGTAGTGGTTCATTTTACTGATATAGGCGTTTATTTCCAGTGACTGCCGCCGTACTTCTGGCACTGTTAAATATCATCCCATTGGGAATGATAGTCCTTGGCAGTAATAATCTCTATAGCTGTCCTGCGGAGCCCTATATACCTATTTGGCTTATTGTCACTGGATTTTTTTCTTTACTAAAGAGTGCAACAAATTTCTATTATCGTGCTAGACGACAGCGTGAAGGTCGTCCACCTTCCGCAGCAGATGTGAATCCAAATCCCTTCGATGGTCTCCTATCATGTTTCTTGCTCGTCTGGTTTATTATCGGTATCCGTTTATTGTATTTAATAAATAAAAAATTTAGTAGTGATAGTAACCTGACAGCAATATTGTTTTTGTTTGACATTTTGTTATGGTTGGTAGATACATTAATCTTTGGAGAATATATTCTGAGAAGATTTTATACCGTCTTAAAAAAAAAAAAAGTGAAAAATGTGGCTTTTTCTGATAAATTGAGGGAGAGGAAATCAAAGAAAGGCGGCCGTTTGAAGTGATTCCAATATTAAGTCAAATGATACTGAAGACCATGAAGTCAAGTGTTATTGAAGACCATGATCGTTATTCGTTGTTTTGATTATAACGTATTGCATAATCTATGGCGAGTATAGGTGCTGTTTAAGTTTTGGAGAATGTGGGTAATTGCTTCATTTTGTTTGCAGTGCTTTTTTTCAGGCTCAGTATGGGTATATTCAGTATACGATGATGTGCAGTATGGCAGTTCTCGGGATAAAGATTACTGCGACCAGTTTACTTATATATTTTCATTTGTATTCGTAACTCTAGGTTATGTACTATTGGCGTGCACGTTGTGCTGTTTCTGTTGTTGTTGTTGCTGTATTTGCTGTCGTCCTAAAAGACGTGCCGATGGTACCATATAAGTATTACTACTGTGATGAAAATATGTAAGTTTATATCTGACAACCGTTATATCGCCGTCAAATTAATAATTGCCAAACTATACCGCATAATTCTTTTGCAGGGTAATTTATCATTTTCGGCCAACAATTTATCGATAAAAATGTTGAACTTGAGAATGGTGAGAAAGTAATTAATAAATGCATGATCGAGAAGGTTGGACTTCAGACGCTACGTTAACGAATTTTGGATTTGGAAGCTACATTTGACCGCGGGTGACATCTGCATTTGTAAATTGATGAATATTACAGAAAGCAATTCTTTTAACAGCCTTGGTTGAAAACTTTATTGCACAGCCTGATTATTTCTCACAATTTTACAATTATTGATATTTTAGTTAACTGGCACTTCACTGCACTCAACTTTTACTACTGCTTTAAGTTTCCAAATTGTTACATTTGATTTACATTGACGAATTTCTTCTTGGAAAAAGTTGCTACCAATTTTACCACTATCTTCAAGCGTTCTGTTTAACCAGTGTCTCTTACAGTTTGTATTTGCTCATTAGCACGAAGTAGAGTAAAGTAAAGATGGTACTCTAAACCAAATTTCCTAAGTTAGAGAGATTTGTTAAGCTATGTTATCAATTGTAGTGGATCAGTAGCAGATGCTGCTAGTATATCATGTATATCACTAAGTAATTAAAATCAGCCTTGGTTATTTTGTTTTAAAGTATGTCAGTTGCGGGTCACTTCATGATACACATATTTCATCTTACGACTGAGAATTTTTGTATATTAAATTCTGCTGAACATAAAAGTAAAACTTCGTTTTTTCTTGTGACATAAATGGAATTCATTACCTGACGCTTTTATTAAAGCAAATACTGCGTTTTTCTTTCAAATTCTTAACCAATACTTTATATTGTGCTTCTGCAGTAGATCGGTTTGTTTTTATTGTTTTATATTTGTGTAGATTGGGAGGAATGGAGAAGAAAAACAATATTAGTATTCTTTTAGTAGGTTTATGAACTTGTTCCCGTGGCTACGTTGTGCTTCTTATGCTGTTACCAAGATCTTGACCGAAGAAATATTATGCTATCGAAGTGCAATATTAATCTTCATTTGGTAATGCATGTCAAAGAAAGCGTAGCAGAATGCGAAGGGCATGGAATTTCGGCAAATATAACTTTTTTTTCAATCGAAGTAATCGAAAGCATGGTAGTATGTGTGTGCAAGGATGCAGTGTTTAGATGCATGTTGTATCTCCGATGTGGATTCTGTTGGAATGAAATATTGCTAGTGCTATACGTACCTGTAAACCTCATCGAACATAGTAGGTGGTTTAATTTTTTGTGCTAAAATCATACCACGAATGTGCTATAGTACTTCATTATGTTATTTCCCAATTTTGTAAATTCCCTCTATACAGTTTCAGAATGATTGGGATAAGGGATAAGAAATGAAGGGAACTAATTACCACTGTGCAAATGGTGTGGATTGGCTAATATGGCTTGGTATGTTTGCACTTTGTTGTAAATAGAACAGTTTATGGGATCTTAGTATATCCGAATGATATCGTATTCCTCTTCTCTAGGTTATGCATCAATTCCAATTGAATTTGCCGACCACGCATCGTTTTGTCATAATCTATAGTATATTTTGGTAATTAATCTCACACTCACCACGTTCGTTGTTTGCACAATTTTTACGATATTTCCATCCTACATAATTTCGGATTTCTTATCCACGTAACATGCATTTTGATTTTTATCTATTGTACCACTAACCATACTAGAAATATAACTGTTAAATATAGATAGATCGTAAATGCACTCTTACTTAGCTATCTCTACAATGCTTTTTTCAACACCGTATTTGCATTTTTGAGTATTTTTGATTCTAAGTCACTAAACTTGTGGTTTATACATCGCAGTAATTTAGCTTGGTACTAATTTTGATTTTTTCTTTTACAAATTTTTATTTGCTACAAAATTCTTGATGTGCTTCATATTCCTATTTTCGCATTTAACTGAGTTTTTTATTGATTTGTAAAAGTAATTGAGACGAGGACATCGTAAAAGCTTTGTCAGCTATTTGCATCTTCCTCATTATAGCCGTATATTTAATATTTGTTTTATTTTATGACAAATATTTTATGATGTAATTTGGACAATGCTAATTGCCTGATTTATTAAATGCAGGATGCATATGTACTACCGAAGCCAGTTCCTTACAGAAATCTCCTGTGAAATTTGATGAAGTAGATCAGCCTCCCTCAACTCCTAAAAGTATAGGACGAGGACTTTATCACTGTAACAACATGCTTCTGTATTGTATTATCAGAGTTGATTATGCGTAATTGCCTGCAGTACTTTTCTTTATTTCACGCTATTTAGTTTCCATAATCTAAAGCGATGCACTTTTTGTGTCAGATGTAAACTTTCTAGCTCCCAGTTTCGAAAACAGCATCCATTTTGCTGAAATTTTATGTGTCCAAATTTAATGGCGAGATAAATTGTATTATTTATTATTATTAATCACTTCAATTCGTTTTTTCGTGGGTGACGAGGTAGTTTGGTCCTTTTAAGTAAGACATGTTTAAGGCAGTCTTTTGTAGCATGATACACAAACATTCCTTTTGATTTATTTCGTAATCAAGTTGTTATCACCAGCTCTATTTGAAATAAAAACATTCCAAGATTAGAACTATTTAACTCCTCTTTTATAAACAATCAGTCCTCTTTTTCTCTTGCGTCTGTTTTAACATTTAATATATTATGTCACAAAAGTTCCATGTGTAACTTCCATAAAGAGCACTTGACTCTGCTTATTCGAATAGTTATTAGTAAATATTTAACTTTCACTTCTTATTTTTCTTTCCAATTTCTCTGATATTTAGCATTGATTTTTTCCATTCCTGAAACCTCTTATTGTTAACCAGTCAGTCTTACTTTTGCCTTTTAAAAAAATTACACGTCATTTGTGATTCCATCTATACCTTGCCATCCAAAGCTTTCATTTGAAGAACGTGTGTGCTAAGTGTTAAATTCGTTTTCTTGCACTTATTTGTTGGCAATATTTTGCAAGGTAATATACGAGAAGAGAATCGAAACCTGTTAAACACTAAACAGCATGGGCCTTCTTCGTAAATTTATAGCGTTATTTTTTCTTAACTTGATTTGATTACTCGTTTTAAAAATTCTTAAATAACTTAAAATTCTTTTAATTTGTACATTTTATTATTTAAAAACTTCGTTATGTTAGGAAGCCTGTTGAGTTCAACAACATGGATGTATTTTGGGATTATGCACTTGGTGGTATCAATTTCTCCGTTCCTGGGAGTGGTGGACCGCAATGTGTTGAGGTTAATTCTTGTGTTTTTGGTTAAGATTTGCCCTTAAGTTCTCAAATCATTTGAGCTCCAATACTTTGATCTTGATTATGTACAACATTTGTCCATTGTAAATTTCATCTAACCGGTTTGTTTTCAAGACCCAACTACTACACTCACTACTGTTGGAGTCACCGAAGTTCTCTTCCCAAAGGGATTTTTATCCATTTAAATGTTAGAAAGATTTCAAAAGGTATCAATAAATTACCTAGATACTAATGATTTGGGCATACTTTTTTCCGAACTAAATTTGTTGAAATTTTCAGTTTTTATCATCGTGGCAAAGAATAGCAGAAACTATTATCCTGGTACCACTTAGTATTTACGGGATAATTATTTCATCAAGAAATCTCGAGGTATCGTCAGCAGTATGTTTTTGTGAAGGGCAACGTTTTTTTTTTTCCTTTAACACTTATGATTTTAGGTATTGTATGTAAGCTGGGAAATCAATCGTCGGTATTTTCACACTTAAATACTGTCAATTTCATTTTTTTTTTCTTTTTTTTACTTTTGTGGTCGAAAAGATATATGCTGTATATATTGTTGTTTAGAAGTTAGTTTAGATACATGCTATATGGATTTGGTGGTCAAGGAACAGCTGTTTCATTTTATTGCTACAAACTTACGTTTAGAATATTTTTAAAAAAATTTATTTGCGTTTAGAAAAGCGCTATTTGATCCATAAGCAAAAGTATAAGCGCTAGATATGGCATATGCTAAGTAAATATTGTTTGCCAATAATACAAGGTAAATCTTGATTAGAACATTCAGCAGTGAAAAAACACCAATACGTTTGACTGCATATCATTCATTAAAAAAGAATTTAAAATTCCGAATTTAGCCATTTAGTGGGATCTTCAGTTTTCCAGAGAGTTCGTGCATCATTTGTTTTCCTGTGTCTTTTAAAGTTGTTCATGGAAAAATCCCTGCATATACCAATGTATCTATTTTTCAGCCGTTCGTTCCTCCCGCTAAAGTGCCAGTTTCTGCCAAAGAGAGCATTTTGGCATCCAATAACTGCAAAAATCTCACCAGATATTCTCTTATTTTCTTTTACTGCTTTATTTTTGGTTCTGAAGTAGCATACAAATTAGCAAGAAGGTATTATTTACTACACTTCTTTTGTTCATCATTGTCATTGAGAAAACAGCAAATGTGCTTTGGGAAGAAGAATATAAAAAGAGAAAATAAATAATAATAGTAATAAAATAAGATTACAAAAGAAAGTTAAAATTAAGGAATACTACTCTATGTTGTCAGACTTCATAATAGAATACTATGAATGCTTTATTAATTGCATATGTTACAACAACTTTTTGTTTCTTTATAATTTATAATAAATGGCCTTATTACAGGGTGTGTATATTTCTGTTAAATCCGTGTCATGTAGCAACGATACTACAAATAATGTTTCTGGTGATGGGAATCAATGATTTTAAAATGCGCTTCCTCTTTCGTTTCCATACGTATTTATTGCCAGGTGCATTGATCGCTGTTGCATTCCCTGCAGTAAATTCTCGGGTGGTGAGCATTTATTGGCATGGTAGTATCATATGAAAAAAGAATTTGGATAGGTATTCAAAAATCTGAACAAATGGGGAAGAGAAGTGTATCCTTTTTGCAGTATTCTGTAAGATGGGATGGTTATCAGTCTCTGATAAAGAATAGTACTGTAATCTGTATTTTGAAACGTTGAAAAATTTTTATCACTATGCATTTTTTATGAATGTAAATATAATATTCAACTGGGAGTTGTTATTTATGAATGTAGTTAAAATATTGAACTTAGCTATTAGAAAAAATAAAATCCTTCTAAATTAGTTGAATTAGTCAGCTTCATTAGCAGTTAATTGATGTAATTCTCCTTTTCAGTTGAATATTTTTCAGCTTCCTGGTGAAGTGTTTACATATTTCCTTCAACATCTATTAATAATCATCGCTCCATTTTTTATAGTCTACATCAACGGTATGTATTTTCATTTATTTAAAATCCAATCTCATACAAATTTCACGTAAGACACCGCATCATGGAGTTTCATTTCCCCTAGTTTTTTCATTTGCTTTAATTTTTTTTTTTTTTCCTTTTTTATAACTGCAACAACAAGTATGGAGATACCACTACTTGAAAAAAAATTTAAAGAATTTATAATGGCAATGTTATTTTTTAGGTACTTTCTTACTGGAATCATTTCGAAATCTCGCGTGGCCTGTTTTAAGTTTCTCTATCATTCTTCTTTATCATTACACTATATTGCAATTTCTTGGTTGGGTTGGTTATCAATCTGTTGTTTTTACAAGTTTTTCTACATTATAATGTAAAAAGAGTTTTCCCTAATCCTTATCTGCCTTAACTTTTGATAAATGACTATTTCGATTTATTTAGACCTTTGCTTAGAGATAATTTACAGTAACGACATTCTTAATTCATCAGTCCCAGCTTTATTTTTACAGAATAATGATAAAGCGTAATTGGCAATTATTTTTTGCAGATGACACAAGTGAATCTAGGCTCAGTAATATGTCCCGCAGTGAGTGATCCATTCCATAGTCGGTTCTACCGTCTGGCTACCGTAATGCATCAGGGAATCTTGATTCCATTAATCACAAAAATCTTTAATACCTCTGCCAAATACATCATCCAGGCTATATATTGAGTTTCTATGTCGAAGAAACAGATTTCTTACTTTCCTGAATTTTGGAAAATATATTAAGCGCGAGCTAAGACAAGCAAAGTTCTTGAATTTATCCACACAAGATATATGTTGAAAATTGTAGAAATGATTTTTCTTTTTTTTTTTTTTTTTTTTTTGCTGTTTCGATAAATTGATTATTAGTGTATGGGCACGCTTCATGCATTGTTTGCATCGAGTATTCTTATTTGTTTGACAGGGAAATATTATTTGGTTGATCATTTCAATATGATTTAATTCGAAGTTTGAATTTTCACACTAGAAATAATGTACGGCAAAGGAGATCTGCAAAATGAAATGCGTTTTAGATTTACTTCTCAGCTTCTAATTTTACTTCGGAAATGACTGTTATGATCAGATTATTCGGAAAAAGAATTTTTTTTCTTAAATCAATATAGCTTAATGGTGTAGTGAAATGACTATGTTGCATTCACTAGCACTGTTCGCCAAACGTGTTTTATGATCTTTGTCGTTTTCGTCTATTTATTTATTTATTTATTTTTTTCCATTGTGTTTTATCAATTTTAAACACTGAAGCGTTGCATTGTTTCTAATTTATCATTAAATTGTCAGCAGGTGACTTAACTGATGGTATTTGCACGAGCAGTCATTCTTGCTGGACGCTTACCTTTCATTACTGTTTCATCATTATATCAGTCATCGAGTACTGCTACATTTTTAATACAACAAAGGTTCAATTGGCCAAGGTACACTTTTCGGTCATTGAATATTGGGTGGAGGATGAATGATAATTGTTCTTGTCATTGGACTGTGTTTTCTTACTAAAAGTAAATGAAATGAATATTCAGGTGAATCTTTCATTATTTTTAGTTCTTTTTTTCTCCGCCTTTCATCGATTATATATAAGTGAATCATTTGTCTGTTTCGAAATACGATTGTCAAGATGTTTTCTGGAAGTTGTAAGTCACCTGTAGAATGCATTGTTCTCTAACCATCTTATTGTTAATTGTAGCTGATAGCTTTATCTTTTATTATAAGCCTCTATCGATTGTGTGTTCTGTTAGCCTAAACTAACAGTTTATTGCTAAATTTACACTTTTATTTCATATATTATTCAACATACCTGTTTGAAATTCATTTGTTGAGTTACTTTGGATGCGCAGGGTCAAAGTTTTGCTGTTTTTGTGACAATTTTAGCCTTCTATCCACTCTCCAAGAAAAATGCATCAGCATAGAAACTAAATAATTAAATGAATTTGGGATGGCATATTATTACATTATTGAAGTCTTTTTGTTTTTCTTTGAGGAGGGAATTGTTTATTTTTCCTTACAGTTACCATACTCTACATCAGTTAACAGTGAAGTGGTTGGTTAGTGAATGAAATGCTGAATACAGTGATTGCTTTTTACTTTCTACTTTTTTTTTACTTCCTTCATGAAATGATGAGATGTAATAATTTATTCAGGATAACAGTTGAAATTTCCTGAACAAAAGGAATAATAAGATGAGAGAATACGTATTACTTTAGATAATTAACAAGTAATGAGTATAGAAATAGGTTGAGACAAAAAAAGAACTTAGTTATTTAGACTCATTTATGTGGTGATATAAATACCCTAGTATGCTCTATGAATAATCCCATTATAGTGTTAGATTCTTGAATCTACCCATCTTCCATATTTGAAATTTGTGAGATTATCCGAGAAGTTGCATAGAGGTACTGGCCTTTTTCGTGCACTCCTTTTTTTCCGTTGTGATTTCGAAATTCGCCAACTGATGAAAAAAAAGAAGAAAAACATTTCTCGGTAGTGCAGTGAATGCAACAAGTTTTACTGTGAAGTAATCTGTGTTACGCAGTACGTTAGTGATGCTGTTTTTTTTTATGTTTGAACTTTTTGATGAACAATGAAATATTCGTTTAATTGAATTAAAGACTTAGTTGACTGTTGGAGTAATTTGAAGAGAATTATACCGTATCTTCGAGAATGAATGATTTGTCTGTTAGCTTTATTTTTGTTCAGGATTGGCTGCTTATTTTTATGGCAATAGTGTGTACAATAATGCAATATTTATTAGTAACAATCGTTGTAGTATTGTGTTTTTTTGGAAAAGTATCCGGTGAATACAAGTGAGTTTACAGCATTAAATCGTTCACCATTGCACATTTTCACGCAAAATGCTATATTTAAGTTATATATGCTTTGCTTTCTTCTTAATTTAATTGCCCTTTTTAGTTATCTGTTGGATAGCAGTTATGTCTTATTAATATATTCTTTTATCGATTTAAAAGTCCAATAGCATAATGGTAATGCCAGCTGAATGATATATGTCAAGATCTATTAAATGGTTGTGAGCTAGGAGGTGATTGTGTAATCCGGGTAATCCTGAATAATGCAGAAAATGAATGGATGATTTAAACGACTCTAGGTATCAGAAAAGGTGACCGAATAATTGGGGTGGTCGTGGAGTACAAAAAATGATCAAATAGTCCGAAGAGATCTTAAAAATCATTTGCTTTGCCTTTCGCTTCGTTTTTATGCTGCTTGTTTTTATTGTAACTATTGATTCTAATTACTTTTGTCGTGGAGAAGTTTTGTCAGAGATAACAGACTTTGAGGATTTGCTCTGCTGAATTGGCAGTGAAATGCCTCTATTTCGAACTAAAGTCTCATGAAAGATGTTATTTACTTGATATCATTAATTGTGGTATTGAGTTAACGACATTTTCAAAAAGAATAAATTCTGTTTGAATCGAGGAAATTTTGTTCAGATTGTGTACCTGCAAGAGAGTTCAAAAAAAAAAAGAAAAAAAATGCTTATCTATTATAGTATTAATTGCAGAAGAAGCGGCGCAAACATGTCAGTGGAGGAAGCATTCAAAAAACATGAAGTTGTACCAGACGTTGTATCAACGCCCCCTAACAAACTCGTTGATGTCAGTTACAGTGGTGTTAAAGTAAGTACTTATTTATATGTCGAAGATGTAAATATATCTTATTTAGAATGAAAGAAATGTGTGTTGTGAATAAGTTGCTGAATCTGTTTACAACATGCTAAACTACATGAAGATAATTTCCCTACTTTACTCATGCGAAAATTAATTTGAAATGTCAAAGTTTCATTATTTCTGTGAATACTGGTTTAGGTGGAACTCAATAAACATTCAGGTGAAAAAAACGAAAAAAAAAGTCAACAGTATAAGTAGTAAGTATAACCTAAATGGAAAGTTTATAGTTTCAATAAAGTGTATTGACTGTCTTTTGAGAAATAACAACTGAAAAATTTAGGTGAATTTGGGCAATGAACTTACGCCGACACAAGTGAAGGATCGACCAAACGTGTCTTGGGATGCTGAGGATGGGAACTTGTACACACTCGCCATGACTGGTATCAAAACACTAAAACTACTGTTACTGCTTTTAAGTGCAACCATTATGAATTAATGTCGTAAATATGCCACAAATTTCAGATCCTGATGCACCATCGCGAAAAAACCCCAAGTTCAGAGAATGGCATCATTGGTAATCAGTTACAGTTTGATTATTTCCTAAAACTTGTACGTTAAATTTTGAATAAAAAATTCGGGGAGCCAAAAAAATGTTCCGGACATTATGGTAACAATGCATAAATTTGTTCTCGCAGGTTGGTAACTAATATTCCTGGACGAGACGTTAGCAAAGGCGATGTCCTTTCCGATTATATTGGATCGGGTCCGCCAAAAGGCACAGGTAAATAATAAATGTCATATTTTTGTAAGAATACTTTTTTTTGAAGAGAAAAATCGTTTCCGCGACAGTTATTTTGGAAGAATTCTCATGATTAGTCTGTTGATAGAACGCTTTTCAGAATCCTGATTTCACTGTTGCGATTTCTGTTTTATAGGACTTCATCGTTACGTATTTTTGGTTTATAAGCAGCCTGGCAAAATCGTCGACACCGAACATGGAATCCTTACTAATAGATCAGGAGAGAATCGTGCAAATTTCAAAATTGAAAGATTTGCAAAGAAACACAGCTTGGGGAATCCAATTGCTGGAAACTTTTATCAAGTTAGTTTCAAATTTCCTCGTATTTGATTCAGTTTTGGGAGTGATATGTTCCAGGAAATTTTTAGACATTGATAAATAAAACTAAAATTCTATCGTTTTCAGGCACAATATGATAATTATGTGCCCAAGTTGTACGAGCAGCTCAACGGTTGATGCTTCTCATTTTTTTTTTTTTTCATAACATCAAGCGATATTATTTTTGCTTTTTGGTTACTGTGCTAACTGTATGGAATAAATTCTGATGGAATAAATTTTTCTCTTACTTCCCTGTTATCCTTACGGGTCAAACAAGTTAAATCAGGTCCATTTTCGTGTTCCGGCACTTATATCAATTATATATCTCATTTGTCGTCAATTGGATTATATCTTCTTGATTTTTTGAGTTTCGCCATCCACTTATAAAATCCATTAATTTTCCATGATAAGATCTAAAAGTCTATCATTGCTGATCTATGGAAAATACTATCTGCGAACTTTAGAACTATGTTGAAATCTATCACTTCAAGTTATAATATTCTTCATTAAAACAGTGTACTAGTAGTAAGAGATGTTTTTAATTTGACTGTAGTCCTAGGAAGATTTTTAGTAAAGTACTCTGAAATACGTAGTATCTTTAAGATCCCAGTAATTCGATAAGTTAGGATCTGATATGTTAGAACATCCAGGAATCATAACTAGCACAGCTGGCAGTTGTTTGGTGTTTCTACTGACCAGTAAAGGAATGCATCAATCCATTGATGTTAAAATTGTCACAGTACAATGAATAACAAATGTTGTCGTTGATCTGTATGGTTATTTATATAATCATCCGTACGTGGTCTATTTGTACACGTAATTCTGTATGCATATCTTACGTGGAATCATTGGAGAAGTGGTAGAATTAGTATGTTTATTTAAATCCTGGTCTACATTTCTTAACGTGAGCCTATGTGTGGGAAGCTGTTCACTTCAGCTGTTGAAAATAAACGGATCACTCTCATCAAGCAAGTTGATGCTCAGGATATTCAGCTGCAGTTCAAGACTCTGTTCACACATGGAGCAGTTCAATTTTCGCTTTCTCGGAAGGGGGTATGGAGGGTTGGGGTGCATGGTAAGGAGTGCTGCAGGATAGTGGTAATGGTCATACGATGATTTTACATTCAGTTATACCGATGATCAAATCTACGTCATGCACATTTCAGGATTTGTTTAGTCATTTAATCAAAAATGACGCTACATCGTCTTTGTACGATGGGATCGCAAATACAACGTCTCAGATTTGTCTACTCATATAATTCTCTCATTACTGCAAGACGTGGTTGTAGTAAAAGCAGCGCAACATCAGATGATAAATTGAGTACGCTACCTCCAGGACTGCAAAAATTGGTTGGTCGATGTTTACGCTTTAATTGATAATTTTTTTATTCATATTGGATCCTTTTACTGAATCTTTATAAGTGTAATTCGATGTATTAGCAGTACAATGCAAATTGCTCAGTTATATTTTTATATACTTCTTTCCTGTTGACATCTTAGTTTGGTCATAACTACAACAACTATTTCTTTCCAGAAATAGATGTTGATTGAAAATTCTATAATTAGCAGATATATTGCCAGTATATCCATTGATTCTGATAATTTCTTGACAGTTATTAGATATCTTCAGTTTAAAACAATCTTTGTTCATTGTAGCATATGTCTGTAAATTATTTTTTTTTTCACTCTTTGGCGCCATACATTATGTGGTAGCAGTAACTTTCTTACGTATACATTGAATATATGCACGTGCAGTTCGTCAACTTTCGTATTTATAATTTCAGGCTAAAATGAAAGTCGAGGATTTACATCATATTAATCCTGGTCCTCCTACTACTTACGATGATATACCGATTCCTTTCAAAAAATTTGAGGAGGCAAAGAAAGACTTCATGCCCACTTTCAATTTGTATTTCTACGGCTCCATAGTACTTTTTATTGCAACCTTTTACTGGGTTAGTTCCTCCCAGATATTTTGCTTATATCTTTCAATATTTTTTACCTTTTGTTTTAAACATTCAACTTTCATAAAATTCGTAGATATATGTCACTGAAAGATAGAAATGGTAACACTTAAGTCATATCGAAGTACATAAGATTTTTCTCAAGCTTTACTACGTCTTAATTAATGACAAATCAACGTTGTGCGATGAGGGGATGCTGATATCCACTACATATTTTCAATAATCATGATTTTAGGTGTTCTTCATTGAAGACATCTGGCCATATAATGCGCGTGCACCGGTAAAATCGTATCGAGAACGGCATAAAAGCAAAAAATCTACAGAATCATCGAATAATAGTGGTAGTTCCGGTGGAGACAAAGCATTGGCAGGTGCTGCAGCAGCTGGACTGGCACTTGCTATTGATAGTGACGAAAAGGTCAAAAATTAGTCTCCTTTCCACTTTTTTCATCTAATTTTTGTGAATATAAGCTCCATTTAAAATGTGCTATATCGAATACCTCAAGTAATTGCTAAGTTCTCTAACCTTGGAGTTCATCTTCCTCCAATATTTGCCGTGCTTTTGCTCTTCCATTCGTGTTTTATATTCTACCTATAAACACTGAATACAACCATGTCTACTCTAATTGAAAAGTTTACCCTCAAAATTCTCCCTTCAAATTGTAGTTGGCACACTGTCGCACTTGTCTCTTCCTTTTTCAGTTTTAAACTAAAATTTTTGTTTCGGTGTGGCATCCGTAAACTATTTTTGCTCACGTTCTCATAAAAGGTCCGGTTTAGTTTCTAGAAGGGTTAGAAGTTATATTTCTCGCAATTTTCCGTCATACTGTTCATCAATTCTGTTATGTCTCTAGCTTTAGGATAAGGATTTTCTAAATAATTATCGATAAAGATTTAAATCTGGCTTACTGTGGTTGCATTGATATTTCCCATTAGGAGCATAACATGATTTGGCATGCATCAAATAATAACATTCTACGTATACTTAATTTTACTGGTAAAACCAACAGATTTGCAGAATTCACTGCAAAATAACAGAAGAAAAAAGTTGAAAGTAATGAAATATTTTAACATTCCTCATATTAACAACTATCGACACATTCTTCACACTGTCCATTAAGTGTATTTCCTCGACCATAAATGAGATTGGACTTTTTTGCGTACTAATGAAATTTGGCACGAGATGTGGAGTAATTAGGCCTGTTTTAGGAACCAACAGAGACAAGCGCTGATATTGAGGGAGATGCGAAAGTTGACAGATCTGTTACTTCTTCCATAGCTTCAAAAGCCATTAGTGAGGAAATTGTAGCGCCGGAAAAAATCAATACAGTGGGAGCGAAGAAAGAGGTAGTAGTGGATCCAAACAAACTACCGGGGGAAATACCTTATTTGCTAATAGGTTCCGGGACAGCATCGTATTATGCTGCTTTGGCAATCAGGGCTCGGGACGCGGATGCCAAGGTACTGATAATAGGCGATGAAAAGCATCTGCCATACAATCGGCCTCCGTTATCGAAAGAATTATGGTGGTATGGAGGAGATGAGGTTAGTTAATTCATAAACTGTTATGAACAGAGGTCTGAACGGCCATCTCGCTGTTAGTCATAGTTTTTTTTCTTTTTTTATGCACTAAAAAATCCTAAATTTAGGTATCTGAAACTCTGGAATATAGAGGTTATGCCGGTAAAAAGCGTGATGTATATTTCGAAGCACCAGGATTTTTCGTTTCACCAGGTGAAATCGAGTCAACCGAACATGGTGGCGTATCATTAGTCAGTGGACATCGAGTTGTTAAACTTGATTTGTCAACACAAACAGCATATCTGGATGATGGACGTTCTTTGAAATACCAAAAGTGTCTTATAGCCACAGGTAGAAGTTTGCATCCTGTATCTGCTGCGGCAGAGGAAGTCATTGGTATATTGCAGGAAAAAAAAGACAAAGCTAAGCGCCACATACGAAATATTTGGTGGCTATTAAGTTGATGTTTTCACTGCAAGGAAATTAACACCTCATCATATTGTTAAATCATTTTAGGAGGATATCCGAAATCGTTGCCAGTAATCGAAAATGCCAATGAGGAAGTGAAGCAAAGAGTAACGTTATTCAGAACGGTTTGTATCATTCTACCTCTCTTCACAGTGGAATTAACTACGAATTTAAATTTGTTAATTGCAGATTGATGATTTCCGTAAATTGGAAGAAATTGCACGAAAAAGTAAATCTATAACAATTATTGGTGGTAGTTTCTTAGGCTCGGAATTAGCAAACTCATTGAATAGACGTTTTGGCAAGCAAGGACTGCAGATTTGTCAGGCAAGTTTTGCTATTTAATAAATACAGTATGATTGTGACTTGTGATTTATAGCTATCACAAATGTTGCAAAAAACATTATTCCTATCGGTTCCCTTTGCCGTTCAAATCTATTTTTGTTAATAGAAACGATTCTTTATGTCCACCAAATTCGGGCTAAACAATATTTTATTAATTAATCGTATCATCTGAGGGAACCTATTAGGAATGTACTCAGGTTCGGAAAGAGAAAAAGATACTACGTGTATAGAGTTCTCGATTGTATGGCTGCATTTTATATGTATGTTGTTTCTTCATTTCAGATATTCCGAGAAAAAGGCAATGTTTCTGAGATTCTGCCGTATTTTCTGAGCAAGTATGTAACTGGTGAACTACGTAAAAGTGGTGTTAATGTTATGCCAGAGAAGGAACTCAAGCATGTAACGGTGGACGAAAGTGGTAAACTACGCTTGCAATTAGCCACAGGAGGTACCACTATCTTGTTTCTTTGAATGTATTAAAACAGCAGTTGTTTGGTGATGAAAATTGGTTTAATACATCTCAACAACTTAAGCGAACCGGGAAAATTGCGTTGTATATTAGCTGGTAGAGGTATGAATCGGTGGTTTATTAATGTTTATTAGTCAGTATTGTGATTCTGATGTACAGTTATGTCATCAGTTATCGGAAGTCTTGGATTTATGATCAATGAGAAAAATTGATTTCATTGCAGAAACTATAAATACCGATCACATTATTGTGGCTGTAGGTATATGTGCAAATACGGATTTGGCAAAATCAGGTGGCTTAGAAACTGACCCTGTATGTTTTTTCTTTAGAACCAAGAATACATTTCATAAAAGTGCAAGGTAAAGAGACTTTTTCTGTTCAAATCTGGCAAACTTACCCCATTTCGTAATAGGTGAATGGTGGTTATATGGTTGATGCTGAACTACGTGCTCGGTCAAACGTTTGGGTCGCCGGTGATGCAAGCAGCTTTTACGATGTTAAACTTGGTCGAAGAAGAATGGAGCACTGGGAACATGCCCAGATAACTGGGCGTCTCGCTGGTGAAAACATGACTGGAGGTATTGTCTTGATTTTCTTGTTATCTTCAGCGCTTTCGGTCACTGTTGCTCTTTATTGATGCTAAATCAGAAATTATAAACCTGTCCATTTAATAACCTTTCTATACCGTGTAATCGATTAGCAGTTTAACGAATGCTGGATATTTTTTCCAGCGAATAGACCATACTGGCATCAATCTTCGTATTATTCTATCTTGGCACCAAGTGTTCACCTGGAAGCAATTGGTAGGACTGATTCAGGATTTAGAACAGTGTCAGTTCTGGCTGAAGACACGAAAGATGAGGTAAACCGATAAGCCCACTTCCGACTTTTCCCTTATAATAAAGAAGCTCTATTAATGGAAACTTCTGAATTTCATCATTTTTCTCTTCTGATTTATAGGTTGATGAACCCAAAAAGGGGGTTGTCTTTTATCTTGATGGCAAGGTAATTGTGGGTGTATTGTTGCTAAACGTTCCTGGTCCTGGTATTGAAGTTGCACGACGCCTCATTGCAGACGGACGCGAGCATGACAATTTCAAAGAAGTAAGTCATTTACTGCTGATTTCTAGATGCGTAAAGCCTATTTAAGCATAAAAATTGTTTTTTCCTTTGCAAAGTATTTTAATGTTATTAAACAGTTTAATTGCATTGCCTATCACCTTTAGCTTTTTAATTCTGGTATACTTGAGCTGTAGCCATGAATCACTTCTATTTAGAACTAGATATGCTCTAAGGAAAAATGCCGTAAATGGGTGTTGAATTTACTTTACTTTTTTTTTTTTTTGAATATATCGAGGAATATTCATCTTCAGCTTGCAAAACTGTTCGAGCTTCACAAACGTATATCAGATGAAAAAGAAAACTCTTATCGATGATAGGGTCCATCGTTACTTCGAATGTCTTATGCAGTAAGACACCTCTATGTTGTTCCTTGCCTTTTCTTATGTTTAAACCTGAATTGTAGTTATTGGGTTTGTGGATTTCATGTTTGTTTCGTTTCATCATCTTATTTTGTCATATGTTTTCAAATTTCTTGATATCGAATGAAAGAGCTACCCGTCCATTGCATAACTTATTATGGAATATGCTCTTTGCAAATTTGCCACAATTTGCTTTGAAATTTGCCACAAATTTTTTTGTACATTGTCTTTGAAAATATATTTGTTTATTGAAATTGCTTATTACTTGGTGTCTAATAGTAACTAAGAGTGCTTCTCGACCCTGTTTCAAATGAATCGAGGTTTTATCAACTGCTTATGTCACTTGTTATGTGTTATTTACAAATTGTTCGTAGGGGTCATAACAATATTGTTCTGTTTTTGTTCATTTTAATATGTGTTATTTTAATTGAATATATTTGTAAATTCATCAGTATCTTATTATTTTGGGATAGCTTTATAAAAAAGTTTTCTTAGCGAGGAAGGAATACATAGTACACACTTCTCCGTACTGAAATTATCCCTCTTTTCTTTTTTCATAGGACTTCCATGAAAATTTTTTTTTACACAATAATATATAATATAGCACTGGCTAGAAATTCTTAGTTTACTTATCCAAGTGATATCTAAATAAGCATTCACTTCGACAATAAATAAGATGTGAAAATTGTTTAGGAGATATAACGCATTAGTTATACTGGATATTATAATAAAATCAAACAAATTAAATTGAAATCAAAATGAAATGAAGAAATTGTCGTTTACAAATTTTTGTGGAGTTTAAGCATCACTGATTGCATCCAATGCAAAATGAATGGTTTTTTTTTTAATAAATATCAACCTTTCAAACTATGATTTAATGAATCTGAATAGCTATAGTGGTAAGAGAAATGATCGTTGTGAGGGATGACAGAAAGGAGTTATCATTATTATTCTGCATGGAAATTATTTAATGAAGCCCGGAAGTCTGTTCATATAAGTGCAGCAAATAAACCAAATGGGCGCGAGAGAAGAAAATTGCGATATTAGTTAGTTATACTCCGAAAAAAAAAAAAATAGAAAGTGCGAAAGAGCAGTCATTTTGACGGCAAATATAACACTAAGACATTCTCTCCTCCTGTTCAACGGGTAATAGGTAAATGGGAAATGATGATGATAATGATAGTAGTACAGTGTAATGATAATTGTGATAATGATGCAGCGTAGTGTTCTGTTGCGTTTATTACCATTACGCTGCGTAGTAATTTTCTTGCAAATATACGTTTGCAAATTCTCAGGGACATTTTGTTGGATAATACTCTCCCATAAATCAATTCAGCATCCGAAAACCAAGCAGTCAAATTTTCCGTGTTTTTTTTTTTTTTTTTTTTAATTTCAACTATTGTTTAGAGCGTTATTCATTCATTGACGTAAGCTGGCTATCCTTTCGTATCTTTCTTTCTTCTTCGTTGTAATTATATGAAACTATGAAAATAAAAGCTAATGTCTTTTTGCTTCATGTAGAACTAATTTCTTTTATGTCTCTTTACAAATTTATCAATCATTTATGGAATATGATTATTACACATTCTTTTTTTTTTTCATCTCTTCACTTTGACTTCGAAAAAATTCTTTTTCTCTCTTTTCACAATATTACTTCAATTTAAAATTTTTTCCCGTCTCTTCATGGTAAAATTCTTTTTTTGTTCTTTTCACTTTGATTTTAAAAAAAAAGAGATGAAAGATCGTTTTTCTAAATTTTGATTGTATTTTGAGGATATTATATGCCAAATTTGGAAAAAAAAACAAACAAAATTTGAAAAGAAATAATTAGGAAACAAAAAAAAAAAAAATACCTCAAATAAAAGTAATTTTTTGAT
>PQVD01001268.1:0-15937 GCA_003012265.1 Setaria equina
CACAAATGTACCGTTACTGCTTGATAATATTGGATTTAAGTCTATAACTGGTATACTAATAGTTCATTAACTGGTGCTAGAACAACACTAATTTTCAAAACAAATTTAAATGAAAGTTTTATTACTCCAAAACTTCAAAACTCCATTATTTATTGCACAATAAAAATGACATGCAATATTGGCATTGAAATAATATGGAAACTAGAAAAAAAATCATTGAAAAAATATAATAAAATGGGAGATATTAATCCATGATAATAAGAATGAGAGATCGGTAATACTCTACTGAGATGCTGAAATTTTTGGAAATTCAAAACAGAGACGATATGAACTTGACGCGCACCAAATACTTGATCTCAATCTGAGCAACATCATAAACAACATATCTGCAATTGATAATCATTACTAGTAAGATATACATTTACAAGGGCATAAGTAATGTCCTATTTACTCTTTGTACTATCCGCTACTGAACAGAAAAAATGAATACTTATAAATAGTTTCTGTGCTCAGACACTTTTTTGTACATAAGTGATAAATAAAAACGAACTCATTATACAAAAGCGTGAGATCACGCCTTTTCGTATCTACCGGCTTCCCCATTGGAATTGTAATGCCATCTTCTGTCACAAAATATTCATTCGGGTCAGGAATTGTCTGTCCTAATCCTGAAATGCGGTTATACAGTAAGAGGATGCCAAGAATGACTACATACTTTAAAGTGAATGTTTTATTCGCTTTTTTTTCAAATCATGAAACCAGTAAAAAATAGATCCCGTGAGCCACTGACTTAAATAACTTGTAAATTTTTGATTATGATGAGTTCTGAACAATATTTACTTCCAATCCGAAGAGTTGTTCTACATGGACTGTAAAAAGTTATACGCTCATTGTCATAAAAAAAAAAAAAAAAAGAAAACAAATATATATCCATCCCAAGCAATCCTCATTCTATGTCACTTTGAGTTTGGTGTAGCACCCTTAATCCTGAGTTCAGCATCACTTTTTTTTTTGAATCATTCCACAATTTAAAATGTTTTGGTACTGGCACTTCGTTCCTAATAGAATAATATGGTTTGAATTAGATCCAGATCATTCATTAAACTCTTAACTTTGACACTATGTTTTCCCTTATCAGGTTTTGTGATTGACTTTGCATCCACTTCTTCTTGCATTTCACCAAGTGCTACTTCGCATAGCAGAATGAATCCTTCCGTGTTAAGTGTATAGCAATAATTCGCTGATTTTGATACCATATCAGCGAAATATATTCCTTTTCCAAACATATAACCTGTCTGAAGTTTCAAGTTAGTATCATTTAAGTCTGAAATTTTTTAGTTGCAGTCATCCAAGATTTTAGGAAATTAATCTTTTAGTTAGCAGTAAGTATCATACCACAGGCGCTTCTGGTGGTGCGACTCGTAATCCTTGTGATAAAATACCTGCATAATTCGTTATTCGTGAACCATGCCAGAGCAAGTAGTGATTTGGAATATCTTTTCTAAACCTTTCAACTTCACCTTCGCGCTTCACTCGAATAATCTAAAAAGAAAGAAAAAAAAAACTCCTTGTAGCATTAAGATGAAGAATTAAAACATGCAAAAAGCAAGGAAAATCCGTTTAAACAAATATCTTCACAGATTCCTTATGAAAACAAAATTTTCAGCAATCATACATCAACAATTTCAAGTTTATATTGATCATGCGTGGGTGCATGCGTATTCGCAGCATACTGCAGTATTCGTTTGTACTCGCCCGATTCTTTATCCAGTACCTGAATAAGTTTTATCATCTTTGTTCATAGGCCATGATCTAACAAGATTACCAAAACTTGACATTATTACACTAACTAAAAAATGAATAAAGGAACAACCAAAAAATGAGACCTCTAACTGAGTGTGCAACTTTTCATAGTGTACATCTACAGGATCTCTTTGTGCATCTATTGCTTTGTCATTCTTCAAAAAATTATATGTAATTTCCAGCTCCAAAAGATCGTCAAGCAATTTTGTTTTGCCCTGCAAATAATTGTTGAATTATTGTGACAGCTGCACATTCAAAATAAAACACATAGCACAGAGTAACAAGAAACGACGCGTGAAATGCATTAGCACGAAATGACAGTATTTAGTGTAGTCACAACTAATGCACAATAAAAGATAAAAGAACTTGACCAAGGAAAAGATGACGGAATGAAAACATAAATTTCAAATTTCTAGTGGCTCCCATTCATATGATATTTAGTTTATTGCATTTCTTCTTGAATCTCATCTATTTGGCTAGCAAAACCAAATAATAGAAATAGGAACGAACAATTAACAGTTCCTGCGAGTCAAGCAGTGGTGGTTTGTTCATGCCAAAGTTGTGTGGAATAAGCGTAAAAAATCGATTAGTTGCATCCAAGTAATGTTCGTATTTGGCATTACCAGACTGCATTAGCTAAACACGAGCATCCTTAATAACAGTGTTTTAAGAAGTCAAAAATCACAATCAGGACTGAACTGTTTCTTGATACAAAGCCTTCCTGAAAATTTATTTTATCCCGCTGTATTAAAAACAATTCCTACCTAAACTGTACTTACTTTTTGCAGCTCTGTTAAGACCTTATACGCATTCTTTATATGACGACCTGACAATCTTCCAAGAGGCATTTTAACTGTATCGATCTACAAAAAATTAAAAAAAAAATTATGATTATTGGTAAAAAAACGAAAAGGTTGAAATAACACTTCGCCATATAAATAATTTCGCAATTTAAAATCTGAAATTTAAAGAAGGTGTGACCTCAAGATCTTTGAGAACATCGTTCATTGCATTAATATCAAAAATCATCATAATAATTTGCTGTATCGACAACGGCAGCTTTGATGATGACCCCGGCTTCTGGACGAAATTTTCCAGTCCTTTTGACTACATAAAATGAACAAATAATAAATAAATTAATCAAACAAGAAACAAATAAATAAAAATATATGTATATATATTATATATAATAGCTAAACAATTTTATTTGAATTTGAATACCTATGCAGTAAATGGATATTGGGAAATGAAGACTGTAGTTTACTGTTCTAGGGTCAATTGATTTTTATAAAAAGATACACCATTTAATTCGGTTTCTTACCATGCTTCTATTACTACTTTTGAGGTTAAAACTCGATTCCTGATTATCGGTTAAATTTTATGCTTTAGGATTAGTGCAAAACTAGGTGGATAACCTAAAAGTTGACATGCTATTGAGCAAAAAAACTAAAAAAGCCTTACGCTTCCATAATCCGTCTCAATAAGAGACATCTTTCCTGGGACTTTCTTAAAATTTTCGACATCGTCCCAATTATTTGCTGTCTTCTCACTGAATAACCTGCAATTAAATCTATTACTTTTACCAACAGCCAATTTTCATAAAACGACATCAGCATTCATGAAAAATGCAATAACTCATACTTTTCAAAGGTTAATTTTGCTCTTTCCAAATCTCCATGATATTTCTCAGTTTTTGAACCACCAATGTCTGTGCCGACACGTCCCCATGAGCGAAACAAATAATAACTGTAAAACACATAATAATAGCAAAACCTAACTTCGGACATTTCATAATCAGCTGTCTGATTTCGAGGAGCAACTTCGGCTTACAATGGCAAGGATTTACGTGGCAACGAAACTGGGAGAAGGAGAATACGTTAGAATACTAACGTACCTATTCTTGTTATCGTGCTTCAATAATTGCAATTTATAGAATGAATTCACCCCAGTTCGAAAATCCGCATTCCCCAGCGTCGCTTCCCAGAGTTTTCCTAGGAAAGGAAGTATTTTTAAAGATTTCGAGGATTATTTGTCTAGGAAATTCTCATTAAATATGACCAAGACTTTAAACACAGCATACAGGTGGAGCAACCGGAACTTACGGATCATGATATTTCTGGAGACTTTATATGAGCAGAAATATACGTGCTAACAAGAGCACCACTTTAGCAAATGACTGAATAAAATTCCTCGAGATCTGAAGGCTTACCCTAGAAGTCGTGTGGGACAATGCATACAGTGCAGTTTAATATGTTCAAATACTTTCGAAAATTTTGTTAGATAAATGTTTGCTTCGGTAACTTCAAAACTTTGGATAAAAATATGAAGAAAAGAGGAAAAGAAACCATTTGTGTCTTTCCATACTTGTACAACTTCCTGGAGCGAGCATTCTGGATCAACCACAGCTCCATTTTTTACAATCTGGCGCTGCATCCCACTCACAACATCTACAAAAAGTACGCATAATTATGACATTATTTGTAATTAGACTGATAAACTTCCACCAGCAAAAAAGCGAATTCAAATTACCCTCTCGATGAGCACTTCTGTGTTCCGTAAAATTATTATCCAATTTGTTAACTTTCTGATCCAACATTTTGAATGATTTTGATCTGAAAATACAATCTTGATTGCTTCTAGCAAAAAAATATTTTACAAAACAAAAGAAAACATTTAGATCTACTAGGAAATAATGATGTAAAATAATTCTAGCCTGAAAACCTGAGAGTTTAATTTAAGAACTTTTGTGAAATTCTAAGACGGAAAAAGAAGAGAATTCACTTAATCAGTTCTTCCTGTTCCGAAATACTGTATTCCCTGTCTTTCGGATCCTGAAATTCTGAAGGTTTCAATAAAAATTCTAACTGGTTATCTTCATTTAACTTGTTTCAATTATGATTTTCTTAATTAGTTTCCTGTTTGAAACCTTATTTCTTTTCTTCGAAAGAAAAAGTATAAAGAACAAAAAATAAGACGCATTAATAAAACATGTGATAACTCTTGATAAATAGAATAAAAGAATTTATTTTAAGCACCTTGATTTTGTAATCTTTAAATTCAGGAATACTTTCTCTGATTTTATCAGGAACAATAAACGGTTTCCGAGGTGGATTGCGACATGTATACATGCAGTGCGTATACTCGGAAATATAACCAGTACAAACATAACTTCTTTCTGATAGGCTAAGAAGAAAACAAACTTGAAGGGATATAAAACTATAAAAAAAAAGCAAATTCAGAAGTACTGGGAATACCAATCAGAAGAATAGTTAATCTACTTGCTCTAAAATTACAGAAAGCACATATGCACGACAAAATCTCACCAGTTACCAAAATAGAAAATGAGACGTTACAGACTTAAGAAATAGAATAAAATGAAGAGAAAGCGTATGCACTTTTACTCCTTCTCAGCATCCATTTCTGAATGATCTCACAAAAAAGTAATACGGAACAGTTCACCTGTAAATAATGCTACCTCCTTTACACTGCTTACATGGCAGCGGACATCCGAAAACAATGCAATCAACAAGGAGATCCAACAGCTATAATTAAATTTTCTAAAAATTTATATGTACCTAAATAAAAGTAATATTAAACAAAAAAATAATTCGAACAAGAAATTATTTCCTCAGCATAATAACGCGGAAATTTGATTGTTCAATGTTAACGTAATTAAATTTCATTACAGACTAGCTAACATTATCCGATCCAATAAAAATAAAATTATAACTTGAAGATTTTCGGAGCTTTAAAGAGCTATATGCATTGAATGGTTAGTGATTAGACAAAAAATATCGTCAGCGCCATGAAAAAAATTAAGCCAAAATTATTAACATTATTAACAATCTCCGAAATTTTCAACAAAAAGGGTAGACTCACTTTTGACTCTCCACCATGTTTAGGGAGTGCCTGGTTATTGACTTCCAGCAAAGTATAAATATCATTTTTACTTAAACTCAATAGTTTTTCTTTTGTTGACCACATTTCATCTGCTTGTATCTAGAAAATTTAAATTTTATAAAAGAACATTCATTTTCTTCTAAATAGTAATTTTTGCACGCTACCTTCAGGCGCTTCTTCCTTTCCTCCACATCTGATTGCTCCAACTTTGGTTTTTTGCCCATGATCCTAGTGACCTTTGTCTTTCTCTTTTTCTTAGTCTCTGCTTCTTTATTGAAAAACATTGCTTTCAAGAGATCCTGGTCAGATTCCGATAAGTCTTGAAAACCAATAATGCTGAAAATCCTTTTACAGAGAATGAGGAAAGTAGATGGAGCTATGGTAGGATTTCCTACAATTTTATTTGAAATTTTTTCCTAGAAATGTTGAAACAAAAATCGTCTCACGGATCAATGGGAGGTTCTGATTTAAACACAATACTGTACTTCTAAAACAAAATTTTCAAAACAGATGTTATACTGCTGCAGTTCCTTGAAACAGTTCACATGATACCACATCGATTTTATCCCAAGTCTGAGAGTACTCTGAAAATAATTTCACCAGAATCCACAACCTTGAATAAATACAGAACTATTAAAATATGGATAATAAGAGAATATTCTCCGACATAATAAGTAAAATATTAATGACTTTTTGAAATTAAGAAATTGAAAGTTGGCAAAACCTTCTCTATCTTTTCTTTGCATTTTACGCATTTGCTGCGACCAGTTACAGCGTATTCGGAGATAAGTGTAACAGACGATTCTTCCATGCAAGATACTTTGGCTAAAGCATAAAATCCTTAATTTTTAACTTGTAGATTTTCCAGTTTTTTGGAGCTCTTTGCTGAACACACTATTCATGAAAGTAAAAGTTCCTGATACTCTGGGAAACACACCATAGCTTACTGAAATACTAAACAAATTTTATCATGTTAATTGCACTCTTTATTAGACGCAGTCAACAATAGTGGCAGAAACCTTTGTTTTTATCATAATGTATTTTGAATTTCCTTCATTAGCCTTAAAGATAAAAATATGTCTTAAACAGAAACCTTGATTTTCATTTATTTTCTGACGAATCCGTTCTTGATCGTTCCATTTCAGAAGTTCCATACCACGAATGCAGGCTTCATTTATATCATCCTGATTCAATTTTTTCCAAAAACAAGTGAAATGGAACCTAGAAGAATCACGCTCCCAAATATTCAATTACAGAAGAATTAAGCTTTTATATGCAACATCGGAATTATACCAGTTATCTTGCAGCCCATCGAAAAAACGGCTTGGCTTCCGGAAAGACATACGAAGCGAGCCCTGAATTATTTACATGAAGTCTTTTTTAGGAAATTTGTTTAACAGCATATAATTCTCCTATTTACTGAAGAACAAAGTATACTTTCTGGAAAAAAATTTTTGAATTTCGCAACATCTCATACTGTCAAGTTGAAATGCTTGTAATATAATAACATAACAACAGTAACCTGTTACTATTAAAGAGAGTAATCTTAAATGTTTGGTTCCATAAACGAAATACTGTCTTAGATTTAAATAAATTTACCTGTGAAATTAAACCACTACATCCTTTGCAGGCAGCACGATTACTTTTGGCATATTCTGCGCCGTAAGGGAAGTTTTTCGTCAATAATGCCATCATTTAAGTAAAACATGAATTCCCCACATTCAAAGAGAAACACACAAGCCGAACAGTTACTGTTATATGGAATCTAACATGCTATGGTGACGGTTCATCACGTTGATCGTATCACTACGAAACTGTAGAGAATTGTGGCAGTATTTATTTAGCCAAGAGGAATTTGAACTGCACTTTTTGTATCTTAAAGGTGTATGTATGGAGTTCTGATTTGAACAAGACGAAGTGGGAAAAGTCATTAGGAGTGGAAAATTTAATTCGAAGTGTCTAATTAATTTTCAGGAACGGGATGGGATTTAAATTAGCCGCAAATTAAAGAAGGACATGTTTCATAACTGTCAGTCAATGGATGGCTGCAGTTTGTATGAAAGATGGTGGTGGAGATTATTTGCCCATCGTCTGAACAGTTCTTCTATTTACTCAACTCTCAGGACTACTAGCGGTAACACTAATTTCAAATTAGAAATACATTTTGCTACTGATATTTTTATCATTTCTAGGCCGCTCAGTAGCGCAAAAGATTCTTTAATTAGGTCAACCATTGAATTTGCTATGCAAAAAGGAACTTTATCTTCGGCACTTGTTAAAATTTACCAACTTCTTCCTCAGCCTGCATTCTTTCTGTCTCATTCCCAGTTCGTTTTTATGGTCAGGTGATCAGCTGATTAATAAGATTTTGCAGTAATTAGTAAAATATTCAAATGAATATAAATTTAGAGAGAAGTGATACGATGTGTAACTAAATTTCAATCTAAGAAAACAAAAGTCGCAACTTTCAATATGGATTAAGAAGTCGAAATACCAGTTAAGTTCTTTATTAATTATTCTCTTACTGAAGGTTTTTTAAACAGGATTTGGCTTATTTTGTATTCAAATTTTTTACCTAAAGCTTATCTACTGGCCTTTAGCCTGCTTCAGTAAGCTGTACTATGGTAGCCAAAATTATAACTCAATAAGCTTTTTTTTGTATAAGGTAATTATTGCTTTTCATTAGAGCTTCAATTTTTTTTACTTAATTATCTACTTCAACTTATTATATTTTTGCGAAAATTTTTCGCCGTCCATGCAAAGAAAATAATCTTTCCATTTATTATTTACAATAATTAGTTGGTAGGTTATCACTATCTTCACATCCTTATCATTCACACGTTATTCTGTAAGACTTATTCAGCTTAGAAATTATTGTATGTCTGTTTGTTCAGTAAAATGTCTAACTTAAAAACAGTTTATTTTAACTCTATTGTTAATCAAAATTTTAACCATATCATCAATTAATTAACAAAAGAATTCAGATAATAGGTATTCATTTACGGCATTTGCATCTGTTATTGTATTTGAATGAAGCAATTATTTCCAATCTGATGTAACTTGAACTGTCGAATGTTGCAGTATTTTCTTTGGAATTATGATCAACTTTCTAATAACGAAAGAATCAAATGATCGCTTCAATAGTCCCTCTCATCAGAAGGGCCTACATGAAAAGAGCAGTTGACAAAGTTGTCTGTACCACTAAAATCAGAATCAGTTCATCAAAAATTAGTTCTTTGTTCTATTCCAATTTAAAAAAAAAAAGAAAGAATTTCTATGCCATTTCTTATAGGAGGAACATTATGAATAATTAATGATGATTCTTTCTTCTTTACAGCAGCGAAACAAACTGGCGGCACACTTTCATGATTGACAAGATAATTAGTCATTGAGGCGTTGGAAAAAAAAAAAAAGATAACTGATTAATTAAACAGAGAGATTTGATTACATTTTGCAAGCAATTTATCTTCTGATGCATTGCTTTACTCCTTCATCAGCTCCTATTTCTGTGCTCTTTTCTTTTGATCTGTCGTCATTTTCTTGCCCTTTCTTCTTTTTTTTTTTTAATTTCAAATTAAATATTTATTATTATTAATGAACATATTGGCGGATATATATAGGATAGAGAATTATTCAAGTTTGCCAAATTTACCTTGCATACTTAAATTACATTAAAGCAAATCTGAGCATGGATCATTGCTTCACATGTCTCAATTGTTTTCCTTCATTATCACTTGCTATTATTATCTGTAATATATTTTAAAAATACCCAATTCATTCTAACTACACTTTTGACAATAACTAATTTAGGATAGAAATCAATAAAAGGTTTGGAAAAAAAAAAGAATTAGAAAATCACTCGATTGAAGCAATACTTTTTATCTGGTCTTCTCTGTACTCAATTCTACATCACCTGATAATTATGTTCAGAAAAGAACCTTTTAATGATTTCTAGAAATTTTATTCATCTTAAAATTCAATCTAATGTATTCTTCTCAGTCTTCTCAAAAAAAAAGTTGTTAGTATCATCAAACAATGTACATGAATCAGTCTAATGTTATCATATTTTCTTATCTAGATGCTGCGTTAGATTCTAATCTTTGTTCAGATCAACTCATTTTCTGAATCTTCATTTACAGTAATGAATTCTTGAGGGTTAAATTTTAAATGATATCTGCTAACGTCTCGTCTTTCGTCTGTTGCAATTTTGACAATTCTGGCACGATCGGAACCTGCCTCTTTACTGCTACCTCTTCTCATTATTCCAGGCTTAAAATACATTAGGAATCGATTAGATTCAATCCATAATGATACGAGTAGTTTCAGAAGTTTCAACAGCATACCTTCTTTAACAATTGAGAAGTTTTTTTTCTTTTTTTTCGTCTCACCTTCTTTGATCCCATTGTTGCCATCATTTTTTGCTGCTGTCGAGCTGCTATTTCTCGAACATCAGATGCCATTGCAACTGATGGAGGTTGCATTCGAGATGCATTCATTGCATTATCCACCCAATCTTTAGCTTTCGCTGATACCGGACGTTCAATGCACATACTTACCGAATTCTTCTTCTGCTTAGTGTACAATTTATTGGATAATTTTTTAGTTTTGCAATGCAAATAAGGAAAGAAAGAGATGTTGATAAGTTGTTCAGCAAATAAGGTAATGTATGTACAATTTTATTTCCTTAATTTGCTAGAAAATTTACTACTAGCCTTAAGAGAACGGACAAGTAAACTTTTTGCAACTTCTTTATCGGTCACTTTTATGCCATTAATATCAATGATGTGATCTTTTTCCTGCAATGAATGTGCTACCATAGATCCTAAAAAATGGGACAAAAATTCGGCATATATTTTATCCATTTTAAAAAGATATAATTAATTAAACTTAAGCCTCATTTAAAATTCACTTTTATAATTACTATTATTTCCTATTTTCGAATTAGTTACATACTTCAGTTTAATTCACTTATCTAAAAAGTATTAACAGAATGTGCAGAAAAATTAGCGAATAGTATGTTTAAGTTTGTTGCGACAGCAGTGTCTATAAATCTGAAACTTTTGAAAGTTTTATTGTTTGATCAAAATCTTCTGACTTGTTCAGAACCATACGAAAAATTTTTATCCTCATAAATTCAGAATAAATGAAGCAATTAGTTGACTGATTCATAATTAAGCGATAGGACCTGGATCAATACGTGATACGATTACATTGTCTTGAAAATGCTTAATACCAAGGCCAAATTTACATCCCTTTACATAATTAATTTGAACATAATGATATGTGAAACCTTCGCGACGCTTGAATAAATTTTCATATTGTTCTGGAATATTATCCTGGGCTGTCTGAAAGCGTTTTTTAAAATGACTTATTACTATTTGATACAAATTCCGGGGAAAAAAAAAAAAAAAAAACTTTATAAAATTTTAACGACCAAATTTTTCTTTTTCTCGCTTCACCAAAAACGCTTTCTGACTTGACGAATTTCAAGACTTCTAGCAAGCTGATTATAACAATTACACTTTGTAATCCACGATCAAATACAATTCGAATAAGTACACCAGCTGCTTCAATTGCTACCCTGGCTTCATCAACTGTTTGAACAACACGATCTCCAATCTTAAGCCATTTCATTCATTTAATTTTAATTTCATGATACAACATTCGCAATAATTCCTTTTGATGAAGTATGACGATGGATTCATTGAATGTAATATTTCGAAAATGAAAGTATTCATCAGAGAAGAATGAAATACAAAGAAAAAAACTCTTCAAATTGTAAAATACTGCACTAATTCATTTTCAGGATTATTCAGTTGATAATTTTTTAAAATTTAAATCAAATTGAATTGCTACTTGAATGATATGATCCCCAGGTAATAGTTTGCCATCACAGGGACCTTGTTTGCTTACATCAATTACATGTAATGTTTCGTCAACACGCATTCCCAGTCCTTCATTATTTGTTTCAATGACTACTTCTTCATGTGTTTCTTTTTCTTCTGATGATTGCAAACTGCAAATGCAAGTAAGAATTCTGGTTCAGAAGGCTTAAAATGCTTGCTTATTTGGCTGTTATTTGTTACTTAAAACTGCCAAGGAATCGTTTCTCTGGCACATTTTCCAGGAAGTATTGAATGGCTCTTGCTCTTCTAAAAATTCTCACTTACGTAGACATTACTCATTCAAAAATGCAACCGCTTAATGATTTAAAAAAAAATCCATTGAAAAACAATGCTAGCAAATTAATTCATTATACAATGGTTCACTTTGCCAAAATGGAAGATTTGCATAGAGATAGTAGATACGAATTAATTACAGGTGGTGAAAGTAATTAACGTATGTTGTTGAGAATTAATATATCAGATGCGAGTAAAGTTATTGGATCATGTACCTTCTTTCTATCATACTGTTAAACAATATAGATATTAACTTAATGTGCTAGAGAAAGAACCGTATTTGTAATATTTATTAACAAATGAAATCAATTTCATCCTTCATGAGGTTCCGGAAGCTCATTTCGATTAACAAACATTAATTTCCACATATAGCTATCACTTATGTACAGGAAATACAGATCTTGATTGAGATCTTCAATGTATTTGATGATGTTCTTACGTTGAAGCAACGCACAGACTAGCAGCATTGCCACACCGAAACCGATAAACAAGCTGCCGGAAATTCGAAACGGTTGATCCGACTGCTAAAAGCTCTGCTTAATTAATTCTTTGTTTAATATTTTCTAAATTAATAGCAAATACTTCATTTAAATGGCAAAAAACATTAGCACTAACTGAAACTCAACGAATGCTTCGGCTATTACAAAAGCTCTTTGCAATTTCCTCTTGTCTACTAAGAACTATTAGAAGAATTACTTCTCTCTTCGAGCAGTAATGAAGTATTTCATGAAAATACACGCAGAGTTACGTGACGAACACGTTGTACAGTGGTACTAGTGAATAAGAAAAAATGAATACGAGGACAAACCCGGCATAAAACAATGATACCACTAAGAACCAATGTTATACCAACAACGAATAATCCAGCAACAGTAAGCACAGTAGCTGGTGAACTTAGTGTTTTCTTTTGTGTCATAGACTGCAAAAGAAAATGCTCCCTAAATTGTTTGAATTATTATTTTGTTTTAATTTTCTATTAAAAATTAGGAAAAGTAATGAAAACAACAGGTGCTAGGTGTAATTCATTTGTAATTTCAGAGATCTAAAAATTTTCATAACTCATTTTAATAAAAAAAAAAATATTTTAAGAAAAATCACAAGTATGATAAAGGAAAAATTTACAGTATTCTACGCCTCTTTCAAAAAAAAATTATTATACTGTGAATGTCAGACAATTCTTAATTACAATTAAAAAATGAGTCTTCGAAATAGTCAAAATTGAAACTTTTACTTTCACATTTGAAAAAGTATACATTAATTAGTTCACTTTGATCACGATGTGATAACTATTTCTGTTATTGTTTGTTAATAATTAAACAGTAATAAAGAATGAAACATAAAACTGAATCTCAATACCTGAAAAATGCTCATCACTTCGAATTAGTCTACTTTCCATCACCCATTGAAAAGAAAAGAAAATGTTCGTTTGCTTTCAAAAGAACAAATTACTGGAATTAACCTTATCGAAAACAGGTGTAACAATGAATTGAAGTGAATCATTCCGTTGTACTGAGTAATGTTTCTTGGGCACCGTTAGACGAAGATTGAAACCAGCCGGTGATGACATTTCCTAAAAATCATTCATGCTCTCATTTATTTATTTTTTTTTTTTTTGCATGATGACAATATTCAAACTTCATAAGCTAATGTTTTACCATTGAAGATTCTGGACAGAAAAGCTCACTTTTGAATTATGCGGTGAATTAGCCTGATCCGGAATCTCCATTCTATTTTGAAATTTTAAGTCTTCCAGTACTGAAATAGGTAGCCACACTGATGGCAAAGAAGATTTCCAAGCAGTATGTTTGTTTTTCATTTATAACAAATCTGATATGACAGTTTAGGAGTCAAACGAGTTTATCAGCAATTATTTTTTTTACATATCTCTTATCAGTTCTCATGATACTCGGTACTAAATGCCGTAGAGCTGAGAATATTATAATAGTATCATAATAAGATAAATGATACTTTTTGCTAGCAGTATTACTATTTGCTTAAGTTGAGAAGTGGTAATTAGTGTGTAATGAATATTAATTAATGAGAAACGAAATGTATTTGTTGCAGTGCTTTACAGTAGCTAGCTTTCTGTTTCTAATAGTATTACTTTGAACCCTGTTTCCTTTTCTCTCTCTGTATTGAAATATTATTTGAGCTTATCAAATTTACAAAAAAAAAAAGAACCAAGAGAATATTTGAAATTGAACAGAGAAGAAGAAAGGTAATTATTAATGACATGCAAAAGGTATAAAAAAACTAATTAATTCTTCTGAAAGAAAAAAAAAGTACAAATACAAAGGAAATATCGATAACTGATCGATTGATTGATTGACTGATTGATTAGGAAAAGCAGAATATGTTCATCACAGCACCATTATGTACGACGGCTGTACAAGCATTTCTTGCAATAGAAGTAAGTCATGACACATTTGTTTGATTTACACCGCTCTAATGCCACCTGTTCTATCTTTTTACGCCCTATCAATAAATGGTACAGTAATGATGGTGATCAAATTTATTCTGATAATAATTCTCAGAAATAAACAGATGTCAAATATTGCCAGAAAATTAAAATATTACCTAAGTTTATTCGTTCCAATAAGTTTATTAAAGTTTAATTCAGAAATTTCAATAAATTTTAAAATCATTTCATCATTCATTTCAGTGCTGATGATTAATTCAACGATTATCATCGAGAGCGTTCTAGCAGATTCTTATGATTCTAACTAGCAATTAAGAATTTTAACAGATCTCAAGCATATGTTATTAATGAGAAACAGCATTCTTTTTTCCTACACTTTAATGAGCGTGGAAAAAAAAAGCAAGGATAAAGAATAGTTTAGCATCATTTTTTTTGAACAATCGATCCAGGAAATGATACCAAAGCTCAATGACAATCGATATGCAATGTGCTATGATCGTTGAATTGAATTATGAAATGATCCTGAAGTTTGTTGAAATCTCTATGCTAAGCTTTACTGAAGCTACCATAAAGTTCCAGATTGCTTATCATCTAAAAGTTCGAGAATAGTGTCTGATTTATTATTGATAATGATCGAGTTAGTTTTCACCTCACAGATTGCAAAACAACAGCTGCATTCTTATCCAACCATTTTAATTCATAAAAATTTTTTACTTTTTACAAAATAGTAACGTTTACTCAAATCTGTAATGATTGAACACAAAATTCACTTAAAAACTTTGCCGGGTGTGAATTTTGATAAAATATCTGATCATATGGAAATTCACCAGTTGATTAAGTCTGATTAAATCTTAAATTTTTAATATTTCGAAATTCAAAATGCAGATATGATTGCTTACGTATTAATTACTACGACCTTAATTAAAAAGGTTAATTAATTAAATCATTTTGCCGAGAGCTTTTTTTGGCAGCCTAAATAAGTGGTGGAAAAATGAGAACATGAAATGATATTATTTATGAAAGAAACATATCAAAATGGGATGAAACTTTGTTGTATTTTTTATAGCTCACAAAATTACTAATATGTTTCTAAAACCGAAACTGACCTAAATTTCCCGTTCTATCATTTTTAGATATTTGTAATTTTGAAATATAAATTTTACAATTTCTTTCATCTAATTTTACATTTACTACGTTCTGAACTTTTGGATATTGCAACAATTAATTGGTGATTTGTTAGCTGTTTCATTTACAATTTCCAAACAAAGAAGATTCTTGCAAACTACTGCATGTGATAAATGTTGTTGTTAATTGCTGATAATGATAAGAGTGATGTAATGATTGCAATAATAGCAAGACAAAAAGCTATTCATTGTTAAATTTTTTAAAAAAAAATTTTTTTTTTGTGTATTAGCAAAAATAAATCATATTTCAATTTGAAAATTATTATTAATGGATTTTACAGCGGATAGTGAAAATAAAAAACTGAGAATTGCCAATTAGATTTCTCAAATTGTTTTCCAGACCAGCGATGTGAAATTGTTTTCGAAAAGTTATTTATGTTTAAATTTTTTTTTTTTTTTTTTTTTTTTTTTTTTTTTTTTTTTTTTTTTTTTTCTTTAATTTATTTATAACA
>PQVD01001269.1:15901-32399 GCA_003012265.1 Setaria equina
AAGTATGTGGATATTTGAGATTGAGAAATTTAAAATTAGAATAAACTGAAAGGAAAGCAAAATTACTGAATAAAAATCGCCGAACACTTTAAGCTTTCCTTAGGTAAACGAAGGAAAGTTTAGCTTTGTGAATAAATAAACTTAAACTTATCCAGTATAAATAGAATGCACCAGCTATTATTTACTGATGAATTCATAACTAAAATGATATAAATTATTTGAAATAACTTTTCACTGGAATCGGAAAACCGACAAAGTATTGAATTTTACATAAATTCCATTGCTTCCGAGTAAAAATGCTTAAGCTTCGATGAACTTCAGAAGTGACAGAAAGATGCTTTTTCAGACTTTCTACGATAAAACAGTTTGCTAAAAGAATGAAAATTTAATACGAGAAACATTATGTGGCAGCGAAATGGAATTGTGAAATGACATTAAGGGAAGATGAAAGAAAACTATACACAGCAAGGCCTAACTAACTTACATCAAAGGAAATAAAGGCGTTAATGTGCAAATTTGTGTGCACCAATGTGTGTGTGTGTGTGTATGCATGTATGTATCTCGGAAATTCAGAAATTAGACAATAAATTGTATTTTAATAAAAAAGAAAATTTTGAAATGTGAAGCCGTCAAAAGCTTTACATTTCAATATTTAAAAAAAAAAAATGGAATAAAAAATATCACATAAAATTTTATTTCTAAACATAACTATCATTGCAAGTTACTTTACAAATGCTATTGAATTTTGAAACAAAATAGTTTTGCATTTTTTAAAGAGTGAAACTATTTTACCAAAGATTCGATCTAAGGGATGCTTCAAAAATTCATAGTTTTTATTTCACTAATAACGTATTATGTTGCAATTCTCTAAACTGAATGTTCCTAGTGATAATTTTTTTTTAACTAGTGATAATCTTGATTATCTTTACTGAATCACTTTTTTCCAATAGAAATTGCTGTCAGTGTGAATTCTCAAGAATAAAATACAGATAGGAATGTTTGAAATTTCAACTAATTCTGGATAATTAAATAGATGATGTCATTTCGGAAGGACTGAAGTGATGTGATCGGTAAGTGCACAAATCTTTTCCTAATGAATGATGTGCAATTAAAAATGAACTCTAACCATAGCTAGCGTAAAGATTATTACCAAAAAGTTTATTAAAACAAAAGTTTAAAAAAAAAAGAAATTTATGAAGCAAACTTTTTGAAAGAAGCAAAACTCATTCCATTACAGTGCTAAAATGCATCCATTCAAGTCGACAAAACATAAAATCTTGAGTTACACTTTTTAAGTTAATGAGTGGATAAGTTCGAGTGACTGTGGTAGATTAGAAGAGGAAAGAATTAAATGTAATTATTGTTTGTGGAGAAGTCAATTTGTATAGAAGAGGAAGTTGATAGAAAAGAGAAAGGGTGCAAAAAAAAAATTTAGATAAATGAAAAAAAGCATTCGGTGGCAAAGTCTCTAGAAAGAATTATTTACTTCTTGCATCTTCCTTCCACTCTTCTTCACTTACTGTCATAACATCTTTAAGCATTTGCTAATTCTAAGCGTTAAGTTAATTTTTCTTACTAAATGAAACTAATTTTATGCTAAATTGATAAAAAAATACTCCGTTTTTTCCCATTTCACTCATACTCCATCTTGCTCTCTTTTTCTCTCTCTCTCTCTCTCTCCATCTTTCCCTCCTTATTTCTCAAATTTTCGATTCATTTTAAATGCAGGAAGAAATAGATTTTACGACATGAACGATGAGTAATATTTTAATGAGGATAAACGCGTACGTGACAGGAACACGCACGTATGTTGATTATCTTCGTCCCCAAGCCTAGTATATGTTGAATTATTTTCCCTCAGTTCCGGACAGTCGTGCGACCAGTCACTTCTTGGAAGTCTCGGTTTCACGAACCTGACGTGTACTTTTGGCCATCTTTGAAAGAAGCGTGAAGAATCATAAGTCTTCTGAAGCATTATAAAGCACTGAAGTGTGAGTGTTACTAGACGAAATAATATTGAAAACGTTGCTTACAGTTATTTAGCGGTAAATTATCAACAAGAATGCTTGGATTCCAATTTTCTGAACTGTTACTAAATGCTTTTCTGCTATCGGATTGTACTTTTTCACTTAGCAAGCAATCCATCTTTACAAGTGCTTCTTTTGGTGCTCAATTTGTCTAAATAGAATTCAGCCAAGTACGATAGCTTCGAATTCCATTAATTCAGATTCAGTTCCTTGTCAAATTAAAAGAACAAGAAGGTGGAAAGCAGAATTCTAAACTCATTACCTAAGACTTCAGACATCACTGGCATTAGAATGTTTATCACTGTTATTTCCATATCATTACATACGATAATGCATCAAAGAAAAGTATTAGCATTAGCATTAAGGGCATCATTATCACAGTCAGCACTGTTAATGCATCATTTTTTCCTTATCGCTTTGTCACTGTTAAATGTTGAAATTCATGATCAGAAAATGATTGATTGGCAGCTTTATCATCATTGTTAAATTCCATATTTTGAAAGGCTAAGATTTATTAGTCCATGCGAAACTGAATGTCTGAAATGATACCATCCATTTTGTCGTACTACTTTGATATTCAAAAGAAATAACAAAGCATGCGCTTGCAAAATTTCCTTTTGTCAAAAGGTACCTGAAGAGAACTTTTTCTTGTATCGGTCGTAATGTGAGATAGATGGTCTAAATGGCCAAAGAGTTCTTGAAGTCTGTCGAGATTAATATATTGACGAAGTAAATATAAATGTAAATAACCTCATCAAAGGTCGCTAAATCAAAGAATGAACGGCATTTCATCGAGAAATTGCTGGTACTTGTTATGCAAATTTAGATGAGCAAATTAGCGAGAAGAGGAAGAGAGTGGTAAGAAGCGGTATAATATCAGGCGAATTAGTGAACTGGGAAAAATAAGATAGGGGCGAGATACAAGATGAGATAAAAATGTAGCAGTAAATAGGCCTTTGAAGTAGAAACTTGGTGATAAGCTGATAGTGGTGAGTATTTACTGGAAATTGATCATTATGATAATGTTTGACAATAATGTCATATTTATGATTAATTTTGTTTTACAATTTTAAAAGTTGTACAAAGCTAACAATATGCCACAACGTGAATTGCAAGTGTGACGTAGAATGCTGTGCCTGTGATTTCACGCAAAATCTTTTTCTCATTACATTCTTTGGCTTGTGCTGCTAGATAGAAAGAATCCATTACCGAAATGCAATTAGTCTAATGAAAAAAAATAAAAAATAACTGAATTTCTGTTACAATTAACTCAAGAATAGAAGATAGGCCAAAAACAAAAATCGAAATTTCCATACTGAAATTTGAATCCCAAAGAAGAAAGTATGGATCGAAAATTTTACACAATCCATAAGATTTTTTTTTCCATTTCTTTTTTAATTAAAAGGATCTGAAAAAAAAAGTATTTTTGGGGTATTTATTATTTTAGTATTTAGTCAAATATCGTAATTTTTTCTTTTTGTTTTTTGTTCAATGAAATCATTTAAAACTTTCAGCGGAATGACTTAATGATTATTAAAATATAAGGAGATGTTTAGCGTACTTAAGTACTTAAATTATCAAGGGAAATACGTTGACTTCAGTGAATAAAGGAAGCTTCCATATGATTAGTACTTATCATTTATAATAATTTTAAAACTTGGACAAAAATTTTGAAGAAGAAAAAATTGATATTAATATAGTAAATGTATCATAAAATTCAATTCCATTAACGAATGTTGCCTTAGCTTCATAAAATTTCCCAGCGAATACTTTTTAAATTTTCGATCCGTTTTTTAACATTCACATATTAACTCAATTCGCTTTTGCTTCTCTGTTTCACAGAAAAAAAAAGAAAAAACTTTATCAAATATCTTAACAAATTTTTTCCGACAGGATTGCCCAAATACGTTATCCTTTGGGAGCAGTAAGTTTGAACCCTTGGCCCCTTCAGACAAGACCATGTAATGTCTCATGGGAGTAGTTAGTCCTAAAGAATATTTCTTCCAACAAACAGCCATCGATGTAAGTAAATTTAATGAAACGAATTTATTCAGCATACAACCACATTACCAATGACCATGACTTAAACAACAATTTCTCGATCAGAAGCAACCATCTTGTCTCTCTTGGATCTTGAAGTTCAAGCAGAAAAAAAAAGGTACAATGAGAAGCAGAAGATTCCAATCCTTCTAATATGCTTCAATTCTTGAAAGTACAAGTAACATGTCGAATGCCAAAGTTTTTCAATATTATTATGCATTGAGCATTTTTAAAATTACTTTTTAAAAAAAAAACCATTTAAATCTTAATTTTTTGCAAATTAAGCGAATGAGATTTCTATTTTTCCTGTAAAACGATTTACACTTTTTTTAGGAGAAAAAAAAAATGAAATAAATGAAATCTAACAATATATTTTTCCCAATATTATTAATGATAATCTGTTTTAGCTGCCTAACATTTAATGTTTTGCTTCAGAATCTTCATTAGCAAAATTTATGGAGCAATCTCGATGTTGAGAAACAATTTTCTGACAATTTATCTTCAAGAAACGAAATGCACTTTTATTTTCAAACATCAAAAACCTAAATGATCACATGTGTATGTAAAATTAGTATCTTTAGTATTTTAATATTTATCTGGTCGGAAGCGATAAAACTGAAAATCGATGCTTTTGATCGAAAATTTAGTCTAAGCACCGCTGTCCTATTACATAGTCTAAATCAATTCATATTTTCTAGATCTTAAAGATTGCATTCTTACTTTCTTCTTAAATCTTGAAGCATGTCTGAGTTATTTAAATTCTTCTTTCCCTTTAATCCAATTTTCAGTTCTACAATTTTCGAGTGCTTAAAAAAAATGGTCTCTACCATTGGAGCTCGAACCTTAACAATAAATTGTATAAGTTAGATATGGCTCGTTTTTTCCTTTCATTTTGTTCGATTAGACAAGGATTGTATCAAGCCTAGGTTATGTTGCAATTTTTAGCTTCCGAATCATTACTTACACAAGTGGAAGTGAACAACGGATGGATAAAAATATATATTTGCCAAACGCTGACATTTAGCATCAAATTCAAAATTGAATTACAATTTTCTTTCTTCCTCACATTTTCAGTTTAGGGAAGTAAGGATGAAAGGCCTCTAAAGAGACATCATTCAATCATCCTTTCTCTTATTTCAAGTGCCTTTTACAGGAGTAATTGACGGTTAAAAGATGGCTAAACACTTATCGCCCAGTACTTTAGTTCATTTCAATACTATTCACCATCAGCATTCACTATTTAACAACTTCATTATACTCTTTCACTGCTTATCCCACTCACTTTATCGTCAACTTTGAGCATAATTCCCGTGAATTTATCTCTTCCTCTACTGAATCTTCGAAATTTTCAGCAGAGAGTCTATCCATAAAGTTTGCTTCCAAAATTTATCTTCAGAATTCTCACATTTACACTTCTATCGAATAGTTATCAGTGTACTAAATTATTCACTATGATTCGATTAAACGGCTAGCGTAACAGCACAATAGCCATTGTTACGTGGAACACGTGGCAACATTCAAGTTCCACGTTTGGCGTTACAGCAAGGTACAATTAGTAAAATTTTATAAAGTTAAAGATAAATTAAAGCGTGTGGATTTAGGATTCCAATGTTGTTTGAGAAGGAATAAAATATGTTTTCAGGTAAAAAAGACAATCATTTATTGCTTAAATGACTGGCACCATAACAGAGGGCCTGAGATCGATGGAAAAGGTCAAAGTTAATGTGTGGGACTTTATCACCATGTGTTATGAATTATCAAAATAATTAATTTAAATACATTTTGTAATCATCCACACGAAACATAAACGTTGAAAAGAATTAGTCCAATAACATAGAAGCAAGAAACATTGCCATTGTGAAAGTAAACTAATGAATGAAAGGAAAAGAAAAATATCTTCTGTTTTGAAAAATGCTATTTGGTCGGATGTATAACAAATCTTCACGTCTTCACGCATTGAAAAAACCATTTTCTTTCGAATTTAAATGATTTATTAATAACTTATAAGTTTGAAGTAATCGTAGTGACTGCAAATGTAACTGTAACTAATTGTCTTTACAGTAAAATGTTGCCTGAAGAAAAGGGCAAACAAAAAGTATGTAAAATATTACATCTTTTACAAAGCCAAAAAATAAATTGGGATAGAAAGGAAAATATGAAATATCTTTTTACTATCCATGAAGTCAAATGTGAACAGGCTATTAAAACGTCAGAAAAGTGATGAAATGTGAAATATGTAGCAACAACAAGAACTTCCGTAAATGGACATCTCAAAAGCCATCATAAATCAGAAGTGACAAGAAAAAAGATAAAGTGAAAAGGAAGAAGAACTGCAGAGAAGGAATAAAATTCAATAGATTTCGATTATTCCGATGACGGAGCAAAGGGAAGCAAAAAAGCTGAAAATAAAAAGTACAAAAAAAAACAGCTTGTTTTGAATGTCACAGTTACTGCAAGCAATATCTAAACATCATCGTCAACGATATCTAAGAAGACAGAAATTCCAGAGAAAAATTTAAGAAGGAACACATGGCTAATGTGAATAACAGTAGTAGTAGTATTTGTGGGGGTACCTATGCAGGTACGCATCTCTTACTCAGTTCATATCTCTTTTAAGAGTGTTCGCATCGATTGCAAAAGCAAATTTGCTAAATTCAGTGATTTTTTCTTCCTTATTGTCTTTTCCTAAAATTCAATATTCCTATCATTTGGTTCATAGGAAGCCATTTTCTTTCGAATAGCTTCCGACTGCTTCATAGAAAATTTAATTTTTCACTTTTATTTTAAAGAGAATAAAATTTTTTCTTTCAAAAGCAAAATAGTGTAATTCATTGAAAAAACGAAGTGTGATGAATGGAGTGGATAATGGTGATAGATTAGGCAGTCAGTTAATGACCAAAATAACACTTTTAATTAGAGAGAGAGGAAAAAAAGGCAAATGACAGTGAAAACTGTAGAAAAGTGATGATGATTAAATTGAATGATAAATGGACCGACCATCGTTAAAAATGATTAATTCTTGAAATTTGAATAAAATTATGATAATAATTAATGGAAGGAGTAGGAGAAAATTATAGGTGGATGAAAGCGTTAACAACTGAAACGGAGAAAAACTAATATCTGAACAGTTTTCGTGTCAGTCGTTCTGTTTGTTAGTCACTGAAGTGATGATGATGATAGTAGTGGCCGGTAAGCTTCACAGGGATGATTGGATGATGGATACTTGATGCTAGGAGATTAGAGCTAGCATAGAGCGGGGAAGTGATGCGAGTTGTAGGTTTGGGAGGTCTGGGAGGAGAAGACCGTTGTTGCTATCTAATAATGCTACTGCTGCTGCTGCTGTTTTCATCATTTTGATGCACAACATTGCAGCTCAGCAGGTGGTGATTTAAATCTCGAGCAACAGATATCGAGCTGTTTGCTGTTATCACATGAAATCCACGAAATCTCAGAATCAAAATCTGAACAGTTGCCTTCAATTGCGCACAAGATGGTAGCGACATCAGTCTTGATGATAATTGATGATGATGGATGTGGTGGTGATAATAGATGATGATAATGACAGTGATATTGATATTCATGGTAATCTAATTAATTACAATTTAAAGAAATGGGCAAAGCAAAGAGTAACGAAAATTGCTGAAGCAGCTTAAAGTTCTACTTTGCATAAAATTACGTCTCTAAAATGTTCCAAAAAGTTATACAAATTTCAAAGAATTCTTTCAATTTGATAATTAGAAAATGTCAGAATTAAGTAGAAATATTTTTATACAAGTAATCCTATACGTTAAGTATCGAAAGAAATCCAGGAAATTTAAATCGAAGGAAGTCCCAAAATACAATTGCAAGAATTGTCCTGAAATTATGGAAATTAAGGGTAAAAAATTGGAATATTATGGGAAAAATCCAGTCCCTATAAAGTTTAATTATAATACTATCGCTTAAACATGTTCATAAAATTTTTTTTCTGAATTTTCTCTATTCGGTTTTTTAACAACATTGTTTTTCATCAAATTCTTCCACCTCTCGATGCTTTCTCATTTTCATAGCATTTCAACTTTTCACTTCCTCTCATTGAAGCACTAACAATTCAATTAACTATTGTTGCATAATGTTCCAGATATTTTTGAAAAAGCTGCAACATTGTAGTATTGTTAGTTTGGTAAGAAGATCAATTTTCAGCCTGTCACACATTTTAAAAATATTTCTGAAAGACGATATTTCCCTCCGAAGAAATGATAAGTGAACTTTTTAGTTTTGACAATAGCCAACTGAAACTGAAATGATAATACTTTATATTTTACAATTTTCACTCAGATTTCAAAAAATTTATTCAATTATAAAAATAAGAGAAAATCTATGTGACTAAGTTTTAAGTCAACCAATACTGGAATGCTAATATTTTTCAAATTTCTGAATTAAAAATTTCATTTTTGAAGCTTCCATTGCTTATTTCAGTTATTAGTTAAATTTCATCAAATAAGTAAATATTCATATCATCGTATGGTACCTTCCAATGGTGCATTGCTGGTTGGTGCAATCTGCGGCTAATATTTTTTTTTTTTTGGACTTTTAGCTTTTCAGCTAAAGCAATTAAATTGCATTGAAGAAATTAGCTCTATTGATTCTCTTCTCGCAGTCATTTATCGATAAGCTCCACAATATACAATGGCTATCATTGGATTTCGGCATACTACTTACCATAAGATTCTGTTGTTAATATTTTAAGTTAGATAATGACCAATGCCTGACGTCTAATTCGATATACTTGAGCCAGGAATGTCAGATGGTTTCTGTAAGTGATAGCAAATGATAAGTTTCAGTATATTCCTCCTTATCCTTTATTAATCATTGCGGTACTTTTCTGTTGTTATTTGCTTTTTATGTAATACTACAGTCTCTCAAAATTTTTGGTTCACAAGAAATTTGAAATGAAAAAGGGGAATTGAATTCAGTTAGCGATGATACAAGGAAAAAAGTGACAAACATTAACAGAACTGGTTTGAGTAAACTGAATTGTATGTCGTCGTTAGTATTTAATACTAATTTTTTTCTTACTTGATGAATATTTTGTTTTCGTTAGCAAATATCTTTCCAGCGAAATTAAAACTAAAGTTTCAAGATAACAAAAATCCTTCCCAGGAAATAATTTAGACTAAAGAGTCAAATCAGAAAGAACTTTTATCAATGAAGATTCGGAACCTTCTCTGGTAGGGTTAAAGTTCACGCTCATTTCAAATATCCTTATCTTAGTAATTGGCTATGATTTGTACTTCACTAGAAATGTGACTTAATTTCATTTTGATGAATTTGCTTATTGTTTCGGTATTAGACCAATAATTTTTGTGTTAAATAAATATTACATTTTGAATAGCATACATTAAGAACGCAACATATCATAGCAGACTTAACTGCAACTGCAACTATAACAATTTAATTGTTTTTTGAAGTGTGCCGGAAAAAACCGCAAATAAAGCAATCAATTTTGTCCGTTATTGCATGAAGTGCTACTACTATCATTACAACGAAGGAGCATATGCTAACCGGTCCGGTAAGAAATAGTGCAGAAGATGAGAAATAAAAAATAAGAAGAGAATTTGAATATCAGGTCCTTCCGAGGTGTGACATTTTGGTTCCGTTCCAGATACCCGTCCGTTAGCTATTTCTGCTCAGTCACCGCCTCAGTTACTTGTTCAGTCGTTCTTTTTCCAGAATATACGACTAATATTTTCTTTCCTCTTCCTACTCTCCCATCTTCCTCTCATCTAGTATTTCACTCTTTCCTGCAAATGTCGAGTCTATCTTCTTCCCTAGCCCTGCCCATGGGTATATATAGTGCTTTCTGAAATTCTAAGCAGCATCCGACAATTACGTGATTCGATTCGGGGGGCTTTACCGTAGAGGTAGGATGACCGCAGTCCATTCTGCAGCTTATTCGGCCATCGGTCTATCCCTTTTAAGCTTAGGCATTTGCATCTACTCATTAAGAGGACTAGCATCAAAGATCAGTCTCATCAGTACTGAGATCGAAGAGGAAGCTAAAGAATTCCGTGGAATAGAAAGGCACCTTCGGTAAATTTATCTCACCTTTACCATTTATCACTATCCATAAATGCACAAAAAGCACTAATTATTCGATTTTGTTACGATAATTATGTATGAGAGAAATGAAATTTATAAATGAAATAAAAAGTGTAAATGAAAATATAAAATTTTTTTGCTTTCAATTTTTCTTTCAAAAAATTTCTGATTTTATAAAATGGTTGCATATACTTTTGGTTAAGCAGTCTTTCAGAGAGTTGAAAGGAAATAAAAAATAATCATGTTGGATGATTTTGTGTGTGTTTGTGATATATTTGGGTATTAATTTGAAATTAAATTGGTCGATCTCTGTAAAAAAATTCAACAAAACTATGAAGTGTTAAGCTGATTGACAGTTAAGTTCAAGTTTTTGCATGAAATTTGTTCCAATTTAAGGGGTTTAAATTTAAATTTTCTTTCAAGGCATTTTTTTTAAAATTCCAGCTTTTGGATCTGGTTGTTGAATTCGACTAAGAATACTTTTACAGGAATGAATATCGTTACAAGATGGCCTCATCGAGCTTTGCTAATATTAGGGTGACAAGGCAGGCCCCTCACTGTCAATGCAATATCAACAACCAATGTCCAATTGGACCTCCAGGACCACCTGGTCTAAACGGGGAAGATGGAACACCTGGTGATAAAATTCCAAAAACTTTGAGAATATTAGAAATCAGGATGATTTTTTTTTGCAATAAGTCCACGTTTTTGACTGGGAAATTAAGAAAATTAGTGTATTTTTGTTTCAGACATTCAATGTCTAACTTCAGCAATTGTCATTTGCAGGTCTTCCAGGACCAATTGGCGCGCCAGGCCTTCCTGGCAATATGCCAGCCATTAATTACAACTTTGAAGGACATTGTCGCTCATGCCCTAATGGTCCACCAGGATTACCAGGTCCTCCGGGACAACCGGGAAGGCCAGGTGATAACGGCTTACTAGGTTCAGCTGGAAACCGTGGTCAAAATGGTAATACTGGACCACCAGGTCCTCCTGGTCCACCAGGAGAAGCAGCAACGCCAGGTCGTCCAGGAGAACCAGGTAGACCTGGTCCTCCCGGACCACGTGGTGGAAAAGGATTACCCGGACCACGTGGACCACCAGGACCACCTGGGGCAAATGGTCCTCCAGGACAGCCAGGTTTAGCTGGAAACCAAGGACTACCAGGACCTCAGGGACCACAGGGATCGCAGGGACAGCCTGGTCCAGATGGACAGAGTGGACCACGTGGTCAGAGTGGCACACCTGGTGCACCTGGTGAAGATGGCACCTACTGTCCGTGTCCACGTCGACGTGTAGCTGTATCACTGCAGAAAGCTTGAAGTGGAATCTCTTCATGTTAAACTGAATGCTCCCTATTTTTACTTTATTGCTGGATTCCAGCAATGAATCAAATGAATTTGTTATGTTCAGACCTTTAAGAACACAATAAAACAAGGGAAAGAGTGAAGTTAACTTATCTGATTCACAGTGCATCACATTGAATTATTTTCCATTAAGTGAAAATCAACAAATATCACCGGTTCCGGATTCCTTTCCTGTTCCTCTTCAGAAGTCGAGAATAAACGGAACTATCGCAATTCACAAGTGTTTGTTTATCAAAAACAATTTTATCGCTGCTCATTTTAATAAGTTAGCAAAAGGAACACCTCGCAATTTTGTACAGCAATGAGCGAAATTATTCATAACCGATGCCCTCCTTGTTTACTTCAATGATAAGAAAAGAAAGTGTTTATTTTATTTCAGTCACTGATGTGATCTTTCAAGTAATGTAATATATATACGGAAAATGACCCACTTTACTTAGATTCATTAAAAATCTACGCCTTAACCATAATCCAGTTATTCAGAATTCAAAAAAAAAAAAGAATCAAATGAACAATGGCCATACCCAAAGTTGAAATTCTCAACTTTTCTTATTCTATCAAAATTTTCTAATATTTACAGAAATTTGGTTTTTGACTCTGAAGAACATAGTCTCTAATTAGTAACCTACAACGAACTATAATATGATTCAATGTTTAGCTTACAATAAATTTAAATAATAATGAAAAAACATTTCTCTGTGATATCTTTGACAGAACTTTGTCCTTATCACTGTGATGTTGCAAGATGAAAGCTAAAATATTTGCTATTTGTTTAATGTTTAAATGATTAACATATCGTATAGTCGAATTTTTCACAAGAATTTTTTGTAAGATGAAAGAAGAAATATTCGAAAAAGTCCTGTGGCGTTGAAGCTTATCAATTAGATATTACATCAATAAGACGTAAATATGATAATAAGAACATTAAATGTCATTTGGCCAATAAATTATGGAAAAATATTTTTTTTAATTAATCGTTGATAATAATTTTCGCATTGGAATTTTTACAAATTAGATAAAAGGAAAAATTTTAGTAAAATCTTTAATTACATAATGATATAACAATACTGATTGTAATAGAAGATGAATCATTCCAAACTAGAACAGTTTTGCAAAAAATTCCTTCAAGTTGTTTCATCTTAATATATGATCTTAGACTCATTCTTCTTATTAGAATTCTTCCCTCTTAAGAACAATTCCTTCAATTACACACTAACTATGCAAGCTTGCATTATTCGAACAGAGCAATTAAAAATATATTAAGAGAAAAAGACAATTAATTTAGCAAAAAGAGTACGAATTATTGTACATGCAAGCAAACAGTCACTGTGAGCAGTGGTTGACTCAATGATCGATTGATAATTTTTTTTTAGTACCCATGCTCGTTGGATACAAATCTAAATGGTGACATTTGACTTCCCAACTAAAGTTTGTTTATTCACACTGTTATTTAGTTGGTTTACACGGTATCACGACATCGGAATGTAAGTTTCTGAAGGTCAAAGGTTATGTGACATTAGAACATAAGTTTCCACAATTCGACAGTTAATTCATTCATCATTCTATGCTCCTTCTTCGTTTCTTTTCTTTAAAGTTCAAAGTTTTTACTTACAATGATGAATTAATTCGATTTGTTAATTAATTTTCTTAGTACAGTTAACTCGCTTTATGTTTGTTTTCACGTTTAATCTTGTTTTAGTGACTGTTTGTTCATTTATTTACTTTTTCCTTCAAATTCAACTCTCTTTAATAAAGGTTTTGCAATTAGTCCGAGGATGTTAAACACAAGACTTAGTAAGTCAGAATGTATTTTATCACTTCCTTCAGCTATTTCTCAGCCCGAAACAAGGTGTTTTTACGTTATTTCGCTATGGTACACATTCTAATTTCAGTGAATAGCTCCGTTACGTAATTGTAAAATGCACGAAGTATTGCTGTAATTCGAAATTGGATAGAAATATTTGACTGATAAGATTTCAGATGCATATCACATTGTTTATCAATGTGGTATTTCTCAGTTGTTTACCATTAGCAGTGCTATCAGCTATTGAACAGTCCACGAAAATGTGTCATTTGTGTTTGCAAGGAGCAGTTGGAATCATTCACCGCATAAATGACAGCAAGGTTGTTTTTATTCATTAAAGTACCTTACCATTAATGAACTTTATATAGTTTCAATTATAACAGATTCACTTAGCGTTCATTTCGTGGCTGATTGAAATTATTAATTAGTACAGGACTGATCAGTTCAACTTTATAAATCAGTCATTATATAAAATATGAATGATTAAACAATTGCAAATGAGAGCCTTCTTCAGTTATTATTATTCTAAGCTATCCATAAAATTAGTTAAATTCAGTTCTTGAATCTCACTTTCAGCATAACATCACTTATTCATCATAGTGTTCTCGAAATACATAAAGGAAATCTTATTTCAGGATACGATTCTTACAAAAATCGACAACGAATGCAATGCTTTTTTTAGGACAGATATGAAATTGTATCGTACATGCGTTACGACACTAAGCAAAATTTATTTAAAAATGATGGAAAAGTTGGAGAGAGAATTTGATCCGAACAGTTTCTGTACGAGAATGCACGCTTGCTCAAAATATTTGTAAAATGTTATCCATATAATTGTATTGATATTATCTTTTTCTTCTTTTTTTTTTTTAATTTACAGAAAAATCTTATAGACATTGTTGTACAAAGCTTTTGCTCTGATAATTTTTGAATGAAAAAGAAAATATGTCTTTGTAAGATCCTTTTTTTTATCAAATTTCATGCTATATTACCATATTCTTGTCTTCTACTTATTATTTATTTTCTTCTCTGCTAATTTTCTATTCTACAATATTTCTTATATTTTTTCATTAACAACGATTTTTTTTTATTGCATAGTTTAAATCACTTCAAAACTCCAATTTTCCATCACTATGTTCTCTTTACGATAGTACTGCATGCTTTATTGGCAAGTTTGGATCCATCTTTTTTTGCTAATTTTTCTGGTTCCATTACAAATTTGTTTGGCCAGTACAAACTGTCTCACTAAAATGGGTACGGATTGATTAAATGCTCTGTTTAAAGTTTAAAATTAGTATTTATGAAAGCACAGCAGCGAAGGAACAAAAATAATCATCCATATTTTGTTTTATGCTCGATTTACCTTCTGTCTCTTCCACAGATCTCTAGATTACTTTATGATTTCGCTACAGGTATGCTATATTTCAAGCTGCTTTTAACTTCTGTTTTACTCAATTTCAGAGTAATTTCAGCACTTTTTAAATGAACCACTAAAAGCAAATTCATTTAAAAAAATATTCGAACAATAAAAAAAAAAAATTATTTCTGTGCCGTTGTTACGCAAGTCGTCCGCTGGAAAGGAATCTACATCATTCACTTATTTTGAAAATTGCTAAAATATGATGCTAAACTCTAGTCGAAAATTAATTTATTTTAATTCATATGCATCGGACCTATTCCATTGAAGTCAGTTGCTGTAGTGTTGCAAAATATGAAATTAAAGTGAATTTACATTCTAAATTAAATTATTCTTTAATAAATTTCAGTTAACTTTGCTTATGGTTAACTAAAAGGTATTTTCCAAAAAATTAGTCACCCCGGTTAATTTTGTAGTGTTATCATCTCTAATAATTGTGATTATCACTTCTCAAATGACTGAGTGTACAAATGATAACAAAAGAAATGGAGATAAAAATGATAACGGAAATTTTTTGTCGTAGAAGTATGTTTGAAATAAACGTCCAGTCGCCTGCCAGTTATATACATTTTATGGGATACTTATTTAAGGCAAACTAATGAATGTAACATCTAACAGAATATTTTAATTTTTGAAAAAATAAAGAAAAAGATTAATATCTGAATGTTTTATTTTTTTTTATTATCAGTGATACCACAGACATTGTACGTTGAAATGAGCCTCTTAGTTCTCATCATATAATAGATTTTAAGTTTAATTAAATGTAAAAGCAAAACAATTGTTGCTATAATTGAGCATTTTTCTGATTTGATTTCATTGAATTGTTGTAATAATATTTCAGTTCATAACGAATTTAAATATCCAAAACGGTTATGATAAATTAATTGTTAAGCAATATTTGCATCCAGTTGAAAGTCTATTAGACAAAAATGAAGAATAGCAATAATGCAATCGAAGCATCAATAAATTTAAATTCTGGATAATCTCTCAAACATTCAGATAGATTCTATAAGCATGACTTCAATAATCATCTCCATGTGAAAGGAATACATTTCTTTAGGATTCTGAAACATTTTAAAAATATTTATCTTCGTTATAGTTCTTCTATCCAATTCTGTTTCTCTCAATTTTTTTCTTTTAGAAAATCTGAGTTTCGATTAATTATTTTTAATTACCTAAATTCATATTCAATTCTCGGTTAGAATTTTTCGATTGTGGTGGAAAATATCAATTGCACTTGTGTTGATTAGCTTAAATTAGTGAGAACTTTAGGGAAGCAATAAATTGGTTTGTCGTTTTCCCTACTAATAACAATAACTTTTGTTTTGCTTGCTTTCAAAAAATTCAATGGATTATTTGGGCGAAGTGCAACGAAAACGAGCATTGCAGTATAATTCACTTTTATGAAAGAGCAGAACAAACTGTGTGTACCAATGCTGCACTCTTGAGAAATTGAAAAAAAAAAACTTCACCTCAAAGTGTGGAAAAAAAACGAAAACAACAATGTCCTCTTTCTTTTTTCTCTTCCCCTCTCTCTCTCTCTCTCTCTCCCTCCCTCGAGAACAACTTGAAAGTGATTTCGATAATTTTTGCTTTTTTTTTTTTTGCGTATAATTGTCAGAACATTGCAGAATTTGATAAAGCTCAATGCGCAACAGCACACAAACTTATTCATCATGCTTCTTTCACTTTAAAGAGCAATTTGGCCTCAATTTCAGTTCCATTCCTTTTTTTTTTCTATGAATCAAATATGGCTCACTTC
>PQVD01001269.1:32405-85171 GCA_003012265.1 Setaria equina
AAAAAAAAATAACGTATTAGTTTGAAAAGTAAACTGAGTATTTAATGTTATGATTTGTCAATCATGCTAGTTAAACACTCTTACACATTCAAGAAGATACAGAAGAAGCGCATTTGAAATTCTCATTCTCGAATAATTAAAGTCGCTTAAATTTCAGATCCTCCTTTTTATGAAAAATCCATAAATTTTACACAATTTCTTCTACAGTTCTTTGAAGCTTAGTTTTCTCATTAATTTAATTCCATAACACGCAATACTTAACTTAGAAGTATACAGTTCGGTATTTTCTTCATATTTAAATATTATATGTCAACTGCAAAACGAGCAAACTGATTGACCGACATTTTGGATAATATTGGAAAAAGTTTAGTTGACAATAATCCTCATCATCTGATCAAGGAATATTCGAAACTTCTCCTATAAGTATATTAGATCGTAGTAAAAGTATTTATTTAAGGAAATTACAAGTGTTTCTAGCAATATATATTTGTTTCTGAACTCCAATTAAGTTAATAAGCAATTTTTTTTTTAAAATCCTTCGCTATTTTTACAGAAAAATTTAAATAAAAGAATTCTTCTTAGTTTCAGAAATAAATGAGATCGCAAAGGTTCACGTATTTTCTATGATATTTTCCTTGCAAAACGAATGATAAGAGATGATAAAGTGCATTTGTACTTCGAGCCACTAATTGATGTACTTCTGAATTCAACTTTGAAAACTTTAAATGAAAAACAAGGAATTCACACGAGTACGGTAACTATTCTCAAACGCTCAAATTTAATTAGGTAGTCTGAAATAGCCTATCTACTTGTCGCTATGAGAATCAGAAAAATTCGATGCCTTTTTTGTAGATTCTGTCAAATTCCAGTTCGAATTATTCCACAAGAATTTACATAGAAAAGTTTGATGGAATTAAAAGACAAATTGAAAAAGTAATAATTAATTGGTTCCAGAAAGGATATTTAGTGAAGAATTTGGCTGTTAAACGCTTACCACAATATGGACATTTAAGCCATGTTCGATGGAATGGAAATGAGCAGTTTTCACTTTACTGCTGATACGTTGATGATATCTTAATTATCATTAGCAGAAGTTATCATCTTTATTATTACACTTAAAAGAAGAAAAACACCTGTTATAATGACAATTTTTCATCGTGCTGTAAACTTTTTAGATTGGAAATGATTAAAAAGCCAACTGAAATCAGATAAGGCCTGAAGTGAAACCAGTTGAAATTATTTCAAGATATAGTGACAAATAAGCCAAAAATTTGGTGTTGAATTTTTTTTAATTAGGAATATTCTAGTAACTGTTCAAAAGATATTTTAAATGCAACAAGTGGATGGATCATGGTTGACTGCAATGAGTTAACATTTAAGGTTGTATTGCAGACTAATAGATATCTAAGCTTAGGCATATCTTTGCGGTAGGAGGTAATGAATGAAATATTGAATGGCGGATTTGGCCAAGTCTCATTACTACAAGTGATCAATTTAGCAAAACGTCAGCTTACTTGAAATCGTCCCAAGAAGTAAGCCAGTTGAAACAAGCTGATGATCTTTTTTTATTTGTTGAAGCTCGTACAGCAGCAATTTCAATCGTAGAAAAAAATCTTCGTTGATATATTTATGTACGCATCATATTGTCTTTCCCTTTCATTCTCCTTTCATCTTCTAAAGTACCTTAATCTCTAGCAATAAGAAGACAAAGTTGTATACAAAGTTTTCCTGGAAATGCAACTTTACCACTACCACCTTTGGGATATTTAAGGCAGAAAGTAATTAGCTTTGTTCGGAAAGATGAATGACGGATCCTTCTCTCATTTAGGACAACACAATTTCATTTTTTGATATATGGAATAGCGTATAATTACGTATGGAAGGGCTTTGTACTTTGCACCTTCTTTTTTTAAGTGTATTTAAGAAGTAAAAGACATTATGTCCTGGGGCGTGTCGGTTAAAGCATTTGTAAATTCAAAATAAACTAGGCTTTGATTGCTAGGAATTCAAAGTAGTTACAAAGGGAAGCTTTTGCTTTGTTGATTCTCGGCATTACGGTAAGAATTGCCTCTCCTATCTTGGCATACCTTATTTACCCTATCTGTAGATGAAGCTTTTTCCACAATATGATAGCTGAAGCAATCATCTGACGGTTATGATAGAACAATTAGCTGAAAAGAGATGATTTTTGAATAGAGCTATCAGCGAAGGAGCGCTACAGTTTGGCAAAAAAGACATCCTTTTTAGTCGAATCAAATAATTTCACTTTTTCGTCATTCCTTGGATAGAATATGAAGTATGGCATCGCGAAATTGATGATATACGCTACATACGTGAGCTTCACGGAACAAATTAAACAGATTAGATGCATCTTCATCGTTGATTGATTATCAGTGATTCTGCAATATTTCGAGTTGCATCACGCAAAAGCAGTGATGGTTAGTAGATGAACTGATTGCATGGATGGTTTGAGAAGCGATTTTCATCCGTTGATTATCTTTTGTCCGATCAAGATGATTCGCTCTAATGATTAAGAAATCCCTAAAATATTCCCAATTAATACGAAAATTCATTCGATCTTCATTTTCGGCTGTGCCATAACACTCAATACGCAATAAGTGGTTAAATTTAACTGTTGTCTGGCTAATTTTATCTAAACAATTTGTTATAAATCTTCCTATTTCAATTAATTCTGCTCTCATTTGGATAAAAAAAAAAGACTTCAGAAAAAGGCACTATGAAACGAACCGTCCAGTCCTCTTTCCTTAAAAAATACAACCATCTGGGATGATTGAAAATTCATTCTTTTAAGGTGCATAACAAGGATTAAGAATGAAAAGGATTTTACTCTTTCGTCATCCTTCTATCAATTACTTTTCCACCTGCTAATTATTAATGCTTGTCATTTTTTTATTTATAGAATGTTTTTGCTGAAAACTGTAAGTGTCATTATCACACAAAACATTTGCTTAGAGAATTCATCACAATGTATGTAGAAGGTCGAAAAGGCAATTATCAGCTTTACAAGATGAAATGAAATGAATCGATTTGTTTATGCAAAAAATTAAGAGAAAGGAATTAAAGCTACCTGAACACTTACCTGATTGACTTTTGTTCCATTTTATATTTCATTTCATACCATACCTTATATAATATCATTCAGTTCAAGGTAACTGAATGATTAGTAGAAATTTTAAAGAACTGTTAAACTCATAAGTTTCAGATGATTCAGAAAATTGTATTGTTAGCAATATTCATGCAAATAATGGTAATTAATGAGTCTCTGGCAAAAAAAAGATTATGTGGGGAAGCACTATATCGACATTTGACGAGAGTCTGTACATTTGGATATGAGACGATACCATGCTTCAAGTCTCGGTTCGCTCCACTGATAAGCGAAAATGCTAACAATACTACCAAGAGTAAGCTATTTTTGAAATAATTTCATGACTGACGTTCATAGAGCAAATCAGCTTACAAATTTACCAATTAAATTCTTGATCTAATTAATCAAAAAAAAAAGGTATCGAAAATATTTCGAAGAGGATTAGATTTAATTAGCTTATTATTTGAAATTTATCATTGATTTAAGTCTGAAGGAATATTATCATGCTTTTCCTAATCACAAACTGTTTCAGTTAACGTTTAAAAGGTTCAGAAAATCCTATGCTTCTGCCGAGTAGTAGCTTATGCCTTAATTTCCTTAAAACTTATTGCAATCAGTTGCATTCTGATGACTAATAATCAAATTTAATAAGTTAATGCATGTTTTAATAAACTGAAAAGAATGCGATGCAGTACATTATATTAAGCACTTATTGTTGATTTGAAAATTAGGACTTTATAGTGCTCTAATTGCGAAATGTCATAAAAATCTATTAGCTTCACACATTTCACAACCCATTCGGTTGATTTCAATAAATTTTATTTCTTCTAAAAATAGAAATGAGTGATAAGAGAGACAGCTATAGGTGTTGTGCCATCTTACGGAGTACAATGCATATATTTATAGAAAAAAAAAAAAGCAATTATTCGGTTTGAAAGTGTATGAAATTAGGATTTTACGGAAGCTAATAGGGAAATTCGACTAAATTAGGCTTTTATCAAGAGGGATGGCTCCTATTTATGTGTTAAAGGACATGTGAGCTTTTCACGTAAACATCATTATGACGAAATAAACAAAGTGTTAATTAAATTCATTTAAGCATCTAAAAGCTGCAGCAATAATGAAAATATTCTTTCAGATTTTAATGGTAGGGCAGTTGTTGGAATAGCAAATCAGTGCTGTCAGGAAGGCTGTACTGTACTGGATTTGAGGACAACTTGTTGCTTCAAACTATCTTGTCTCAAAAAATGTTATCCAAAATCTAATTATGAAAAACGTATCAAAAATGCCGAAATTATTCAGATTACCTAAAGTTTATGTGATTATTATACACATAAAACAACACGTGTCATTTCGACAATCATCATAATTACTAATGCTTTCAATCATTTCTAATAAGACAGAAGAGGTTGTTAAGTTCTAACTTCATCTGTCGATAATTTCTTATCAGAATATCATTGTACAAAGAACTTTGTATTTTGTATTTACAGATTTCTATCATGTAAACGACAATGGAGATAGATTTATAAATAAATTTGGACTTATTTATAAATGTTATCAAATGTTTTTAAATTTTAGTTAACAGATGTTTCTCTCTTTAAAGTCTTTTTTGGTTAGAATCTGTTACGATGGCAAATAAGTAAAAAAAAACTTTTCTTCTGAAGGTATTAGTGTTTTGAAATTTCATTACATTTGTTATTTTAATGACCAGAAGATCTATTTCACTTGTTAATATATACATTTATGTGATAAAATTCTCCAAAAAAAAAAAAAAAAAAAACAAATAAAAAATAAAAAGAAAAGGAAATGTATAAATAAATATATAAATGTTATGGAAAAGCATGTATGGAAGCCACATCTTCAGTGATAAATTTGATTTCAGACTTTACTGAATATATGAAAACTCTCGAATGTATGGATATCAGTTGACAAACAATACCTGGCTCTGTGTAATGTGATTACTTAATTACTGCCTTCAAATAATGTTTATGCACACTTTGGCAATTTGCTTTCTTCCTTCTTTGTTCGGTTCTAAAGTACATTTAAGGAACAACATTCATAGGCAAAGTTTATTCTATGGCGATTTCAAATTTGAATTTACTTCAGAATCAATATATATGTCAATTACACTGAATAGTACAAATTCAGCTGAACTTAATTAATAATTCTCCTCGATAACGGCAGGCACTGATTGGGCTGTTCTAATGGGAAATAATTTGCAAAAATTTTTGTTCTTTCACGAAAGTAAGACACTAAACATTTTCTGCCCACTTGTTTCACTCCCAAGAGAAAAACAATTTTATTCGGTTTTGAAAAGAAATTACTCCATCGAAATCAAATTTTTCAGGTATTCAATACTCAGATACTTTATATTCAGGTATTCAATTCGTGTAATGTTAGCAGACGATTATGATTCAAACCGTTCATCCCCATAAATGAAGTTAAAAATTGATGAAATTCGATCCACCTTGTTAAATGCATAATAAAGCTATAATTTTACAGCATTGTAATTAGTTTTTTTAATTGAAATGCAAATTTCGAACATTTCATGCAATTGTTCCTTCAATTTTCGCAGTTCACTGTCATAAGCTTCGTCAAATGGCAATCGGTCAGCTGAAGCAAGTACTTTATCTTTTAAACTGAATAGCTAAAATTCGGTTGTGACGTTTGATTGCAAGTTCGAAATTTTAAAATCACTTCTCAATTAGCTGTGGAAAGTTCCCTACAATAAAAGAATACATATTATTGTTTAGATTTACATTCAGGTGAAAATAAATAATTATTAAGATAAATTATATTTTAATGTCTTTCAATACCTATATCAGAATTGATATTCTCTGAATACATTATAGGATTCATTATTATGCGATTGACGGAACATTGTTGCTTTTGATTGTAAATGAGCTTATCACAGTTTGGATTCTTTACGATTTAATTAATCCAACATCGATATGTTGGCAGGAAATTTTCTACTATAATAATAATAATACGTACAATTTATTTGCAAAAGCAATTCCAAATCAAGTATCAAGCAATCAACGGTTGATTTTTTATGTCATTTTTTGTATGAAATTATGATAATTTTAATACAATCATGGTAAACCAATACAGAATTATAAAATGATAATTTACTTTAGATTGGCTATACATTAGTATCGATGAGATTTCCCGATCACATCAAGTTCATAGCCATAAAATTAACAACTTACTTGCTTATCGAAACCTAGCACTATTTTTCAAGATCATATGTAAGAGGACATTTAGGAACCGAATGTATCGGACGGTAGAAACATGCATGCAAATGCAGCTTGGGACACTTTTGGGAAGCAGTATGGATGGAAGCAATCTTAATGCGCCAAATTTTCCGCTTCGAAATCAGGTATTGCTTACACAGTAAGTTTCGTTCAGGTATGCTCTTCACTAGAGGCAAATGTGATGAAGTGGAGTTCTTCGAGTTCCCTGTAGTGAATAATTTCAGATTGTTACAGCCTTGTCTGAGGCAGTGATAGCATTACTAACTAACAGCTGGCATACTTGGCTTATATGGCGTGCCAGATTGCCCACCACTATAACACCTAATAATATCACACCTCCAGTACTGAATATTGCTGGTAACTGAATACTTCCAGGTAATCAAAGTAGGTAATGAAGAAGTTAAACGATTTTGTTGAAGTGCCATCACATTAGAAAAAATTGAAAGCAACGATCATTTGCAAATTGATAAGTGGGTTGCTAAATCAAACGCTTTAAATTTGAAGGTTTTCTCAGACTTATTTTCAACAAAAAAAATTCCCAAATATTTTACATTTTAGCTCTAAGTTCGTTATTTTGGATTATGCTATCAATTATTTATCAGTGGCCTGATTTATGGCATGGGAAACAGCTACTTCAACAGGCACCCACACTACCATTTGTTGAAATACGAGTTAGTTGTTCTACAAAGACAATAATATGTCGCTCATTCATTTATACAATTAATCAGTTATCACTGAATAACTAGTTTATATAATATAAAGATGCCATTTATACAACAAAAGATTCAGCAAGTCAATTTATAAGACATAATTGGTGGTTTTTTGCTTTAACAAGAGAAAGCGAATCAATGTGCCCGACGTGTACCATGTGAAATTTCAGGAAGAATGGGATTAATATTTCATGTGTTAATCAGTTAATGTTATTAGAGTGTTTTCAGATATTATCATTAATTTCGAGTGCTATTATCATCAACTGGTTGCTTCTTTATACACTATATCATTCATTCATCGAAAACAATAATGGTGTGGCAAAAATAATTTTGAGTAGTGATGAAAAACCGGCATAATTTGACTAGAAATTAGTCCAGGCCTCAGAATTAGTTTAATTTAATTGCCGATCTGCAGCAGCTGAAATCAGTTTGATACATAATCAATTATTTAGCAGTAATTCAATAATTTAATTTGCATATTTACTATTTACAAACAGCTCATTTACATGCACACAAAACTGTAAAGTTTAAATTTGAATTAGCTACAAAATATTAAGATCAATTAATTTCATTTTTATATTAAAAAAGAAATCAGCTCTTCTGAATTCATCAGGAAATTTCATCCAGTTCTTGTCTATAATTTAATAGCTGAAGCTTAATTTCAAGAAACTGGAAAATGTTCTCAATTTGCCCATTTGAATTTTCTTAAGTTTATCAAATTAAAGGATGTGATGTATTACATAATCACTCCCTTTGATAATCCAGTCTTGAATCTCTTCATCAACCTTAAATCTTATATCATTTTATAATCAAACCATAACGTTATCAACATATGTGCATATATCATGTGACATTATTTTATCTATTGGTTGCGCACAACCTAGACGTATTAGGCACCTGTCGTCTATCTTATAAATGGCTTGAATAATGGTGTCATCATTAAATTCTTCAATAAACGCTTTCGACAACAAATTTACAGAATCAAAATGTGAAGAAAGGGAAAAACGTAACATCAAGAAACTATACTAATTAAATTAATAGTTCAAAATCTTCTAGCATATTCTACAAAAGTGAGTTAGTTCTATTTATAAATTTTAATGACATGGTCAAACTCACGATTTTAATAATTTTGTGATAATTCCCGCTAAAATGTTTTTAAATATTGGTTGTATTGATTTCTACACGGATACCTTCACAAAGTTCAACTTAGGTATCACTCACATATGGCACACTAATGGTTTAGTTTGTTCCGAAACACATTAAAAGCTTTTCGAAATCTTCAAACGAATGAAAGCTATCTCTCTGCATAGGACGGCAAGATCAAAGGCTTGGAAGAAAATGAATGAAATATTTTAAGCAAAAAAAAAAAGAAAAAAAATGAGATAAATTTCATCCCTCTAATTAGGAATCCAAAGATTAAAATACATTTATTTCCGAATAACCACAATTTCGGAATTTCGAATTTGATGTGTATGCTTTTTATAGCGTAACTTTCTATAGGTCATGGGCAGATTTAAAGAGTTATAGTTTGAATTTCCTTTGGGCAAGTAACAATAACAATAGTTTGAGTAATATGCCTGCAGCACATTGCACAACAAATTTTAAAAAGATTTCCTGACAGCAGAGAGAACAGTTCCATTAAAAAAGAAAAGAAATATGGTTTTTGGATTAATTAGTAAAAAAGAAATATCAGAAAGGATTAAAACAAGATATGGTAGCCGACATTGATAATAGCATATATCACTTATCACTTCCAACGTTTCATTCTTTACGGTATACTTATGTCATAAAATAATCAACCATTTTATTCATCCTGGTGAATCTTCAACAAGCTCAGTATAAGGTCTTTTTTAAAGCAAAAATTCGGAAAATTTGAACATACTAATAGAAGGAACCGTTGACAAAGTAACATTAAAAATAATCATAAAAAATAAACTTTAGAAAAATAAGTGAAATAGGATAAAATACGGAAATTATGTTATCTGTTGGTGCTGATGCCATGAATATTGTTGCTGCTGAAGCACTGAAAAGTGTTCGCTTCACGCCTGGATAACAGTACCGCCGATGTCTACAGATACATTCCTGTATATCCAGCTGTTCGTGCAGCCTGAATTTAAGTTTCTTTACTCTATGAATTCAGCGCTATTCCAGAATTCTACTGCTACTTTATCTTTAATATGTCCTGTGAGGTGTAAAATGATCTTATTATTCAATTTCTGGTCAAAATATCAACAGTAACGTAAACTTTACCTCTGACACGTGTTATCATCACGTGCATCAAGTAGCTTTTCATTTATTGCTCCAAATGTTTCTGCACAACCACGCATTGCAAATGCCGAACCTGGAAGATATTTTATTAATTCCTACCTGGTTTTCAGAAATTTTAAGTTGCACTCCACTATTCAGTATGAAAATTCAAAATATTTGAAAACTCCAGAAATTTGAGAATAAATCGACGGCATAACAAGTATAACAAATTCTGTCGTTTTATTATAACTGTCTGTATAGTCATTACATAATTAAAAGAGTATGTAAAGAAATATTATGCCTTGAAATAAATATTGTAAATTTATGAAAAATAAGATAATAATTTAAGTGGTAGTTTCACCAAGAAAGATCAGTTCTTGAAGTTCACTAACGAAATGAATTCTGAATATTTTTAAAACGTCTATTAAATTCTTTATGTTCAAATAAAAATGCTAGCATCCAATGATGAAAAAGAGCAGCATCAACCTTGAGGAATAAAATGTACAAAAAGCTACCTGTCTCGTGATCCGTTAAAATCAACGTTTGACAGTACGGATGTCGACAGTGCTCTACAGCTAACTCAGTCAAATTACGTGGCTCCGAGCATCGAGCGTTTTTCACGTGGACTGGATAAGCTGTACGCCGAATACGCAGAAATTTTTCAATCGCACGTTGCATATTCCCACTCATTATGTTTAATGGACTCGTACAATAATAGCACCAGTAGCTGTCATCTAATTAAGATTAGTAAAGAATTTCTCGCTCGTAAATTAAAATTAAAGGCAGAATAATTATATCCATTAATTTGCCGTCATATTTTTTAATTCATGGCATCAAATCAATTGACTAATTTAGATTTAGCCTTTTCAGACTCACATACTACTAAAGTGGCTAGGATATAAGAAAATCATGGTAAATAACATCAGAGATTCGTGTAACTACCGATGTAACTCATTGGAAAAATATATTTAAAACATTTGCATGGATATTTCCCGTCAAGAAGAAGTCAGCTGAGAATGTCACCAAATTAAATTATTCAATGCTTATTCATACATCAATGGTACCGTGTTTTTTTCGCTATTACAGAATAACTAGCAATGAATTTTGGAAATATTATACACAACTCTTTTTGCTCGCCTCCACTGATTCATTTTTACAGCAAAAATTTTTTAATTTTAGTTGCCCTTTTCCTTTTTGGGATTTTTAGGCAATTATTCGGAATGATAGCAAGTTGTCGCTAATCAATTATTAAAGTAAAAAACTTGTTTTTACCAATTAATTAAGTATTCCAGACAGAAAAACCAAGGGTACTAATAAAATACCTGATGTAGTAGCGGTAACACTGAGAAGCGTAACTGGTGCTGCTGTTTCTTTTCTGTACTGATAAGATTCAGTTACTGGATAGTTATAATGACTTTCCCGCGGTACACCGATCTCACCTTCTGCTACAGCAGAAGATTGAGAACGCTGTTCCATTTCATATTCCATTTCTTCTGCCTCCATTATCTTCAATTCAAAAAAATTAAGTGCTGCTAGGAAGTTTAAAAATTTGCATTACCTATTTAGTTCTTGAATGACTACATTTCAATCAGTTAATTGTAATTGTAACTTTTTTCAAAAAGTTTCAAATACTTTTGCTCCCAGCGAACGAATTTTAAATTCTATTTCACTTTTAAATCGAATCATTATATATAATCAATATAAATAAATAAATATATATATATATATATATGTATAACGAGGATTGTCGAGAATGCCGAACAAGGAAACAAAAAGCAAAATTATGCTAAAAGGTAAGGAATCTGTTACAAATTTATTCAAATATCTCTGTCAGAAAAGAACTGAAAAATAAAAATATGACATTTACAAATAGTCTTTTTTCGAATGCTCGATCGATACATTTTGTTGATATTTCGACCTGTGGGAGAAATTCGTTTCAAATATTTTCCAAGTTAGATGGAAGTCAAAAGGAACAATGAATGAAATTTGATCAAGCAACCTGTTGGATTCTTCGAGCTTCATCTTGTTCGGTCCAAGTTCTTCTTGATGCTCCTGCAACATTCCTACTTTCGATACTAATAGCACTGAAGATTGTGAGAATCGTCAGCAAACGTCCTCGGTGAATAACTTCAATCATGATTATGACTGCATTGGAGCATCGCTGAAATATTTTGGGATAAACTGAGTGAACTGAACCGATCGCATTCGATCGATCGGTACACATCATATCATATATATACACACACATATAGGTACGTAGTCAACTCCACCTGCGCTTTTAATAAATTTCCCGAAAGCCCTTGAGAACCATTTCCGGAAGTTCAGCAATAATAATCAATAAGGACTATGGCAGTATCCAATGGTGTTTGTTAATTAGTAGCAAGGTGACAGAAAATTTGGTATGTAAAGGAGAATCGATTAATGAATAGATGGCGGGTGCTGCTAATGAATGATGCACCATTGATGTGATGAGATGAATTCATTATCAAAGAACCGATCGCCACTTAACCTGAACACGCCCAATTACGTAAACTGTTCAACCTTGTTTAACAGTGTTAATGGGAGAGAGAGAGAGAGAGAAGGAGAGAAAGAGCACTGAAAGGTTGATGAGAACGAACTGATTAATCACGTGGAAGTTATGTTAACTGCGTCATCTTCTATTGTGGTGGATTATTCTCTGTAAAAATCACTTTTTATCGATTATGAATAAATGATTCGTGATAAATAAAAGGTCACGTGAATCGATTAACTCCTCAAGGATTTAATTTCAACAATGGGTTGATCGATTCAGTCGTGCTTTTCAGTCATTACGACGAAGTTAACCTTTTGAAGTTAATGCAATGAAATGCGGTAAACTATCAAGCGTTAACATCCTTTCCAACTCCCAAAACTTTTCCATCGAGCATTCTTTCGGGAGATTCTGGTGAGAATGACAGATATTTCCCTTTGTAATAAAATAATTGCAACAGTTATACTATTTGTCTGGGAATTGAGCACAGAATGACCGGTTGATGATTTAGATACATAATGACTGGTAACTATTTGGACACAGAATGACCGGCTGGTGAATTAGGTATTAGTTCATGGCGATAGCATAAACAGTTCATAAACAATGAATTGAAAAGACAGAATTTGATTGTAAACAGATTGTAAACAATTAATTCAAATATTCGATGAAGCAAACTGATGGAGGAAAAGTTATTGACATTTTAGCATTGGCATGTTTCGTTCTTAGATATATTATCGTCTAATCAAGAAGCATTTGTTAGCAAAGCTCCCTTGACTGTTCATTTATAAACAAAAGATTAATGAAAATTTGACACTTCTGAATAAAATGAATATAAATTTTTATTTCAAGTTTGAAATGAAAAAATGTTTGACCTTTAAGGTCACAATATTTTCAACATTCCATAGAGTTGATTGCTGATCCCTCTCACTGATAATTTTTGTGTGAAGATTTACCAACGACACCGCAAGTATCGTTTTGAGGATTAGGTAGTGTGTGCTACGATCGAGATTTGTTTTGTTAAAGTCATCTTTTGAGTGGTTCATCTGAAGTTGAGCCAAATTCAACAGGTCATGAGTGCACGGAAGCACATTTTGAAGAATTTCATTTGAGTGTAAGTGGTGAAAGGAAACATTTCCTTTTTTTCTATTGTTTTTAAATTATTTAAAAATCGAGAAATGTTCCTTTCTCTGAGTAGTTTACCTCAGTCTCAGTTCTAGTTGCTTCTCAAAGTAAAACATTCACGGAATGCATCATCACACAAGCAATGGATGGAATCATTTTTCGTCACACTTCAATTTGATAATAATTAAAGACTCCTAGCAATAGATAATTTATCAACTTTCCGTTGCATTTGTCAGATTTATTTGAAAGTGCTTTGTGCGATAATTAGTAAAAAGAAAAATGAAACAATTGTACATTCATTTTTGACGGAATCAATCCTAACCGACAATGGCAAAAATGAATAATCCACAGTAACAACAGTGGCTTGTTAATTTCTTAATGGAAGATCTCAATCAGTACTGGATAACAAACAGAAAGGAATATATTTCTGTGAGTTAAGTTGTTTCTTTAGGATGATATGAACAAAAGCAAAGTGAAATAGCTTACTATTTTTAAGCCTAGCTGTAGCAGTCCCATTATTGAAATGAGCCGAACTTCTTCAGGAACTTCGTCCAGATAAACATTAAAGTGTTCTGTATTTCCTGCTACGTAACTTCCGCCATAGTCTTTTATCTCTTTATCAGTTTAAATGTGAAAATTTGTCCGTTTGGTAGAGTATAGAAAAGCACCACGTTAATTTGGCATTCATTCCAAAATGGTCCGGAATGAACGGATTGATTTCAGTAATGTAATACACATCGCACTTTACAAACCAGTGTTGAAGCAGTACCGTTGATCAATTACCAGTTTGTTTCAGAAAAGTGGTAGAGAATGTTGTTATATGACTGATTGGAAGTTGTCAAGATCAGTCCGTAATGACATTCAACTAGTGATCTTGTCCTGTGAATTTGTGAATTTGATAAGTTTGATCCAATGAGATATGGATATTACGCATCTACAACATTACAAATATGGATATCATGAATCTACAACACTACAAAGCTATTTTTTTATATTTAAAAAATGAATAACTTTTCAATAAAATAAGTTAAATCCATTTATAAATTGTCCTTTCCTATTAAAATTCGTTTGCCATTTGTAGAGCAAGCTCTTTCAGATTTCTTTGTCATTTCTGAAATTGAAATAATTATATTTAAATGAACTCTTTATTTGTTCAGACTTGAGTTTTCAGAAGGAGAACAATTTTAATTGTATTTCTGGATGTCTCTTTTGTAAAAGAATGCATTTCTCATTTATTTCATTTTTCAATAACTGTTCAAGCTTATCACCATTTTGTGTAACTTTGATTGCACAGATCATCACTTCTTTGTGCACTTCGAAATGCCCAATTGAGATTAAAAGTAGACGATGAAATTTGTGATAAAAATTAAAATACTTTCATTTAAGTTTCAAGTACTCATCACTGTGCTTTCATTAAAAGTCTAATTAACCTTGAAACGTAGGAAGAGAAAATGATATAGATAAGCAGATGATGTTTTTCAATAAGCAAAAAACAAAACCGAACAGGGAAAACTGAGGATAATCAAACTTTCAAGTCCTGTCCCTGTAAAATCTTCTTTAAAACAATTCTACAACATTTGCGCCTGTACTTAGTGCACATCTGAAAGTATCAAGTAGATAGGTCTGAGTAAATTTCTTACTCCATTATATTTCAGTTTAAAGTGGTATTATTGGTCCGGTTTAAAAGTTTAAAATGACATTGGATTTGATATTGATGACAATGTGGCATTGAATACTGTCGTAATTTCAACTGATGGTTCTTCACATTTTTGCTCAAACAAATAATTAGAAAAAATACTCAAATTGCTGAAGTTTTCTCCTATCCTCTATATACTATCTAACGCAACGGTCCACAACATCATGATGACATCTAAACGTGCTCCTCAGATAATTGCTTGCGTAATATTCGCTTAAGAAGTTAGCAGGAATTTAAATATCAATTTCAGTAAGACTCTAAGAAATGATTTGCACGGAGTAGTGGCTAACGTCATCTTATGCAGAAAAAATTTCTTTGTTTGACATTAATTTTTTGTCATGCCATTCATTCCTGCCCATCAAGCAAAACTTTTTCAAGTAATAGAATTACTTACTCCTTTTACATGAAATACATGAGTGGATAACACAATGGCAGCACCGCTTTACCTTGAGGAGGAAGCTTGAGTTATTAAGCTATGTAAGGAAAATAAGCTCAGTGTGATAAGTTAATTATTTAGCTTCATTGCCTCATGCTGCGCGAAATGGATTAAAGGTTTGTTTATCATCTAAAAACCGGTGTATAGGAATAGAATGATTTCACGTGTAGTTAATTGCAAGGTGGTTACAGATCACAAAAAGACTTCCACTGTCATCAGTTTCAATCTCACCATTGTATTTTGCATCCATCCACTCACCTTTTGTCCAATAAGTAAATCAGTAGCTCATCTACTTTAGACGGCTATAATAAAAACTTTTTTGTGATAATATTCGTTTAGTTGCTAAAATTGCATTTTTATGGGAGAAAGTTCAATAAAAAGTTTATTACCTATTTTAACAAACCGATTATCTATTTGTTCTTTTAAAAAGTGATTTATTTACATCGTATATGCGGTAACAGAAATATATCAGCTAAAAACTTGACCAGGTGTTCACCTAGTTTCTCCTTTTTGAGTATTGTTTAGGCGATAGCTATTAATTCCAACTTCTTCGATTCTGTTTTCTTTTACAAGCTTTGTTAAGTGCTTATTTACATTGCTTAGGGCACCTAGCTTCATTGACCACGATAGATCCTGAAAAATAAACTGATGAACATGAAAATAATTAAGTAGTCAAATTAATAAGTAGTCGATCAGAACTTCGCAAAACTTTGTAAAACAATCTTTTCTACAGATCAATCCTAATATACTAACTCTATGCCTTCAAATTCTCTTTCAAAAAGTAACAGTAATTGTAAAAAACAACTTATTTTATAGATTGAATTAGTAATTTGCATGCTAGATGCCAACGTCTCATTTTCCAATATTTTCAGTATTTCGTCTTCCCTCTTTTTTCGATGTGCTATGTACTCACGAATTTTATCCAACCCGTTCTCAACAACTGCTCCATGTCCTGGGTATATCCTGGAAACTGTCTTTAAAGTCAATAAGATTAAACAGTTAAGTCCTGGATCTTTTTTTTTTTTTGATAGCAATAGCGATAAAAGATCAATGTAATACCTTGTCATATTAAGTTTCGAAAGTATTTCCAACGAATGCATATAATCGTGAAGATCTTCAAACACCGAAGTACCTTCACCAAGTATGCAATCACCACTGAACAGAGTGCCTTCTTCTTCAAAGTAAAGGGACATATGATCGGATGTATGTCCTGGTGTCGCAATGCATCTGTAAATCTATTTTTGTTCTTTTGCTTTTGCTAAATTAATCATCGAAATTCAAACTGTACAAAAAGAATTTTAGAATGAAATATTTTCTTAAATGCAATTTCTTTCCAGTTTTATTTGTTTAGATTTACGTTTACCAAAGCAGTCAGTCTAAAACTATATGAAGATATACTCTTTACTTCAGCTACACTGCTAGATTGCAAATATATTTTTATCACGCTTTTGATAATAACAAAATACAACTCTGGATTGCTGAGCATTCCAGAACAGCTCTTTACCATGGTGGCAATGTAAATGAAATATACGGAGCAAATGTCTCCCGTACAGTTTTAAATTCAATATCTTAGTAAATACAAATCTGAAAAAATTTAGAATTGAACATATTAGAATAGCTTAGATAGAAATTAAATCACATGGAAGGTTCTCACATTTCATAATAAAGGTTAGAGCATTACCTGAGAGTAACGCCAGGAATCTCGAAGATATGTCCTGATGATATGTAATCAAATTTTATATTATTCGCTTCTGGTGAATCCGTTTTTTCAAATTTATAAACTGGAACTGGTCCATTCGTTACCTTCAATGACAGTAGTGATTTTCTTTAAAAATATGCTTTACTTTTTTGAATGGGATATTTTGTGGTCAGGCAATCATGTTGTTCTTGTATGCTCTTGAAATAATTCAATTCTAGATGTGGGAAAAAATGAAAAAGTTTAACTGATCCCAGTTGGGAAATGTTTACAAAAACATGACTCTAAGAAGCAATCCAAGGAATTAAAAACTATGGAATTTTAAATGATACTTAAAAATTAAGAGAAAAAAAAAACTACATGTTTAAAAATATCTAATACTCCGCCAACATGATCGTCATGCCAATGTGTGCAAATAATAAGTTTTATTTTGTGATTGCCCAATGCTTTCTTCAAATAATCAATGTACTTTTTCACACCACTGCTACCACAATCGATCAAAATCCTCCTCAAACAAGAGAATATACTTTTAATTTTATATATATATTAAATATAAAACTAATAAATTGTTAGCTTTATTTGCCTATCATCTTAAACATACCTCAGTCATGCTCAAAGTCAGTGATCAAGAAAAAACTATACCAGATTTTCGGATTTTCTTAAATCAAAGGATAAGCATTTTGAAGTTTCAGCTATCTCATTCCATTCCTCACAAAGTAAATCACCTCCGACTCAGGTGGAATCATCTGTTCCTGACCTCTAATGCGACATTCTAGAAACAGCTGAATCCCGTTAGATGTTCTCTTCTCGTTCGTTAATTGTTCTGACATAAACAACAGGCACTTTAATCGTAATCAGCACTATCTTTAACATTCAGAAGACTCTAAACCGATCGCATAAATCATACCATCGCTTATTATACCTAAATCATACCTAAACAGTCATCGCCTATTCCTAGCTATGAAAAAGTTAGATATATAAAATATTTAAAGTCGAAGGAAGCTGTAAAAAAGTTTCTACAGACAGACGACAGACTGATAGCTTCCTTTATTTCATTTCAATGAATTAATTAGTCATTGGCTTCTATTATATTGTTCAATATATTCATTATGGTTTCATGAGTGACACTTACATGGACTTATATCAATGACGAATTTTAAAAGCATCAAAGCTATTGAAGTGTGTTTTCTCATTGATTTTTCAAAGAATAAAAAAAAAAAATGTAAAATATCCACCCTTCAGTGGTTCCGACCAAATATGTATTAGTTCCCTGAAGTGTAAATGGTCCTGGATTTTGACCCAAAATACGGCAAACATTGGTTGATAGTTGACTTATCGGATCTAATGCGATCAAATTGGAAGCCATTTTCGCAGGCAATATTCGACCACAAAAATATGCAATAACGGCAAATGAAAAATGAGCTGCGTCCCATATCAAATTTGTTACCATTTCGGTCACAACAACAAATTCTCTCCACCATTCTGCCATCAGCTACTTCAACGTATCACACCCTTCTCCTTTTTTATATATATATATATATATTTTTTTTTGATTATTATCGATCTTCTGCTCCACTGATAGGAAATACGAATTAATCTGTAAAAACTTGTTTTCTTAGAGAAATTCAATTCCAAAACACTTTAAACTATAAATTTCTTGCGAATACGTAAAAAACAAAATTTCAATGGATATTTGAGTCTATCTGAGATCTCTATGTATAATAATTCTATTTTTCGTCTATTACAAGCAGCTTGACATTATATATTTTCAAATAGACAATAACTGCTAAGCTCTCTCGAACTAATGATTTTTTTTTCTTTTTTTCAAAAATAATCAAGTAATCATTTCCTTGAATAATTATGCTTTCACTTTAAATTTTCCCTCATTCTTGATTTTTTCTTGAAGTTCAAGACTTCAATAATACATTCCATAGCATATTGCCTATTGATGGAAAAACAACAGTAAATCTACTGGACGAATCCGTTCGAAAAATAAAACTGGACACAACTACCTCCATTACACTGACCCAAATTAGAACAGTCGGTCTCCTCAGAATCACGGAAAATAAACTTTCGTAGAGAATCAGACTGTAACCAGTTCAGCAGTTTTTAGACTTAACTAAGAAAATCTCATTTTTCGAAGAAAGAAAAATATTTTAGATCAAGAAATTCAGAAGCAAATGAAGAGATTTTTTTCTTTTTTTAATAAAATACAATCAATCAAATCAACAATATTTCCGTCTCACAGCTTATCAACGATTAGAATCATTATAATAGATATGAATTAGCTATTGTAGAAATTAGTCAATGAAGTGTAAAACTACTTTCTTCTTTTAATTTCAAGAAATCACTAAGAGTAATTTGACAAAACGTTTTTTGGATATTATAATATTATTCAATTTCGTTAATCTTTTTAGACAGATAACGGAGGTAAGACAAAGTTATGGAATGGACATCTCAAAAGTTTTTAGATTTCTGCTGTTCTAGAGATTTTCATTTCAATACCGATTGAGTTCTCCCCTGAAAGTTGTCCATAATAAGGAAGAAAATCTATAAGATTTTGGCCATTATTAACGACTAACTTGTGAGCCCATTATTTTGATTTTTGTCCGAAGTATTATAAAATATTAGAAATAATTTTCAATCCAATTCCTCGAATTCAGAAGTAAAAGTTTTGCTATTTTCATACTGTAAAATAATATAATATGGTTGTGCACTGGTCACTCAAAAAAGACTCATAGCAACAACCTAGTCCATTCTTTGGTCAAATCTTCTTAAACTGAATAATACTGCCTAAACCCTTCCGCTATGTTAGAATTTAATACGATTACAATCCTCTCAACGATTAGTCATCGAAATTGCATTTCGTGTAAAAGCCCACACATTCAATAGTTTACGTATAAAATGCAGAAAATGAAATCATTTCTATCTAAAATAAAGAGTTTTTGCGAGAGAAAAAATGAAAAAAGAAACGTATTTACTTGATAAGCTAATAAAAACAACAAAATTAGACCAGTTTTTAACTTTGATATACTTGTTACGGCTAAGTGTACAAATGATTGAGAATTAAATACTATTAAAATCAAGGGGATCAATTTTTGCTGATCCCACATGATTCTTCAATTTCGAACATTCTTTTGTTAATGTTACACAGAATTCCCATACATACTTTTTCACTTTGGTATCTTCAACAATCACGTGTTTTCAGGTAATACCCAAACCCAGTTCGGATGAGCTAAAACTGTTGATCAAATTTTTCATACGATGAGGTAAAACAAGATTTATGAGTTTCATATAAACCTCAATTGTTGTTGTTTGAAATTTGAATTTTCTATTATCACAGGAATAACGGATCTAATTATCATTACCAAAGAAGAGACGTGCACGAGAAATACCAATAACAAACTGAAATGACAACTGATAGAAAATATAACAATACTCATTCGGCATTAAGAAGGGAGTGTGCACTCTTTCCGCGTAGTGATAACAAGTGCGGTCAAGGATACATCATCGATTATCACTACCTATTTGCTACTGTGCAATTTTCTTCACTCACCGCAACATCCTATGGGATGCATTATCGATCATTAATTCACTGGTCCTTTCTTGATTAGCTATCATTTCCTCACCACTCAGTATTTTGTTTCCTTTTCCATAACACAGAATGACACTTGAAACGTCATGCATAGACACGGCAAAAGCTTTACATCCATTTTATCATGAGACACAACAATAGGACAAATACGGGAGATCTGAGGTTACAGGAAGGTGCAGAAGTTGTTCAAAGGCGATAATTGTATCTGTGTCAGAGAGTAGACTAGAGAAAGTTTCGGAACGGTCACGTGTCTTTCCTATCAACATTCCCATTTCACGTGGTTGGTACCTCGGCTTTCACACGTGTTATTCCCAGGAGTTAGCAACTGTAACAGGGAAAACACCATGAAAACTATGATCCCAGCGAGTTTCAATCATGGTTTAAGAAATGGTTAGCGTTCGGTGAGATTGATAAGGATTCTAGTAATCTAGTGTAATGGTAGATTAAGGCCTTCAAACGAGAAGATATATTCAAACCAGCGTGTCTCCGTATGGTCCTCAAGTTAATGATCCAAATTTACTACATTCTTTTATTTATACGTACTTCACGAGCGCAGACGTATCATTTAAGCACTGTAAAGTTCTCACTAGCTTTTTTTCCCTTCAGTGTGCATCATTTTATCGTGTTTATGTAGACCAGTTTCCATATTGCACATTTCGTATTCGCCTCAATGCGCACACAACTTCTTATGTTTGCATAGTTTCTTAAACATATAGAAAGGATTTATCAACGTGGATGGAGGTAATTGCGCATATCGTTATAGCAGGAGCATATCTCTAAAGACTCATATTGGTCAGTTATGTTTTAGTGATTGTGATACATTTTACAGGAAACTGGATAAGACAAATGTAGTCAGAAGTACCATTTATAATTTGTTTGATGCTTATTTAAGTAACCGGATAATAGTTCTCCCGGCTTTATTATTCCACTTCAGGTTTCTCATGCTGGCACCAGTTGTGAAGCACGACCCACATCCCGAGGTTTATTTTAATTACCATTTTTGTAGAAAAAAAAAGTGTATTTAATGTAGGCTGTCAGATTTTGCTTGTAATGATGTATGTTAAACTTCGTCATTTTCGTATAGATAATAATCATATATGTAAGATGTTATAGTGATAATACACAGCGATAGCATGTCAGCAGTTTAACATATTAATAAAAATATAAAAAACATAGTAATATATATATATATATATGTAATTTAATTGGTTTTCCTGACTTCTTTTTAATCCAAGATGATTTAATTAATCATTGGTGGAAGTCATTTTACTGAGTAAATTTAAACAAATACTTTAAACCGAGTTCATATTACATTACAAGTACAGTAACTATTAATTCTCGAGAAATCTTTGAATATTTGATTTCAGTCAGATGGTTCAGGGCTAGGGGGAAGTTTGCGGTCATCGGATGGAGGCACGTCGCATATTGGAGGTTTAGACGATGCCGGACTGGATGAGCGAGCCCGGATTGAACGTAAAATAGAACAGATCAAAGAAAGATTATCTCGCATTTCGCTTGCCAGAGAAGGCATTCATTATTTATCATACGTTCTTCTAGAATAAAATTTTCTTCTATTTATAATACATAAGGCATTTTTTTTTCCTATCCTTTTACTTTTCTTTACTTTGTCGATCCAAAATTAATATGTCATTTAAGTGCTTCAATTAGTATTTTAGCTGATGTTGATGACTTCTTGTCTATGACAAATAGCATGGAAGGTGGGAGCGAAAACCCGCAGATGGCACGAGTTCGGCAACATTTCGAAAAGAAAAATAAGAAAAGTTCGCAGGAGATAGAACATTTGAAAGTTAGTTCCACTCTATTTCGGAAATGTTTACCGTTGTTCCTTCTGAATTATGTAATCCCTTGATGGGAAATTATGCTGCTTGAATACCTAGCATTATTTTAATGATTCAGTGTGCAGTATTTTTATGTTGTTTCGATACTGCTTATATCCAATTGCTTTCATTTCTCAATACGTTATTTCGTGCTCAAAACAGAAAATAGGATGCATAACAAGGATCAGCGGAAAACATAGTGAAACCTAATAAGTAAAGCCGTGTAAATTGATAGTTGGAGCTTTTGATATATGTAAAGTTGATTACAGCACCATATGAAATTGATGTTCGAAAGTAAATTTTATAATTATTTTAGAAAAAACTGGAGCAACTGCAGTCAAAATTAATGGACTTGAATATGGGAATTGTTACTGAACTCTCACCGAAAAGTGCTGTTCTTAATAATATTAGGTTTGTGATTTAAAGATTCTTATCCCCTTTCCGAATGATAGCTGTATGTAAGGATGCATTGTTAGAATGTAGAAAACTCCGTTAATATGAAGTTAAGTTGCATTCTATAATTCTCATCTATGATGTGAAGAGACGAGATTTGATTTAGAAAAAGGAAAAAATACATACTTGTTCTTTTTTTGGAAAGTCCCATATATTCAAGCTTTTCTATATGAATGATTCTTTTTATCTGAGCCCCTTCATGAGATGGAGTAGATAGCGGGACGGCTTTCACAAAATTTTTTTTAATAGCGGTCTGTTGGTTATTTTGTTTTGTAATTCTGGGAGTTGTACTACATGTAGTGCCTAGTATCAGATATGGTTATTTTGAGCTTGCAATTTCGAATGTTTGCTACTAAGTGGGAATTATTCCTAATTAATGGTTTGTTTCTTCAATGTAATTTAGTCTGTAATGAATAGAGTATCATAATTCCAGGAAAACGGGTCCATTACTTCGGGAAGTAATAGCTGCTCCACGTGGTATAGCTCATATAATCAAAAGTACATTTGGATCAGCAGATAATATACCTGATAGTGTTGAAAGTGATGCGTCTAATGTTGGCCACTCCACTTTTTATTCTGATGTACAAACGAGTGATAGGTTTGTTTTTTTGAGTTTTTTTTTTTCCTTACGGACATTTTCACGTTTTCTCCTTGTGTGTCATTCCTTTATCTACTTATTTTGCTGGATATATTAGTCAGAGTATTTTCTAGGATACATAAGTTGGATTTAGAAGATTGTGCCGTGGCAGCATCACCAGGTAAGCTTGGGCATAAACGTAATGAAACACTACCTACTATGACATTTGATCTCGATAACGTGGTGACTTCGTCTCGTAAGGAAATGCTATCTCACCATGAACCAGAAGTCAGATTTACTGCTGCAAATACCGTCGTCGAATTGCGGAATGATATACAGGAATTGAAGGCGCAAAATCAAGTACTTCTCGAGCAGCTTAATAAGTTACAGGTAAGTCAGATTATAATTTTGTTTTTTTCTTTGATGACAGTGTATTGGGAAAATATAGTGCTGACAAATAATTTTAGTAAGGGAAAGGTGTGTTTGGTTAGTTTAGAACTTTTTCGAAACTTGTATTTGAAGCCTCAAATAATTTAAGATGACATTACTGCTTAATTAACAAATGCAATAAATTGACAGTAGTTATCGTTAACTTTTTTAGATTTGTATAAACTTTTATTCTTTATAGAGTCGAATCGTCAAGCTTTTTACAGCAGCTCCATTTGGGATTATTGGCTTAGTAAATGTTTATTTAGTTCCAAAACCAATTTGATACTATTCTAAAATACTGATTTCAGACTCAAAATAAATCGGAGTTCAATTACTTTAACAGTGCGCTGCATGAAGAAAGAATCAGAACGCAGGTGAAGCAGTTTTTTTTTTTTTTTTTTTTTTTTTTGTTGTTATTTTTACTGTAGTTTTCATTGATGATGGGCCGTGCCCAAAATGAGTATATTATAAATTATTCTCCGAGATAAAGGGCACCAGCGCAAGGTGAAGACACCACTTTTTTTTTTTTTTTACCAAAACCACTTTACTTTCTATTTTCCTCAACTTACTTATGAAGAATATTTTTTCAGAGGCTCGAAGAAATGTTGAATGAAACGATAGAATTGCATCAAGCTGAAATGATTGCCCTTAAGTCTGATCTCAATACAATTGCTACACGTATGGACTATCAGTACAGCGACCGTTTTCGTTCCATTGAAGAAAATATTGAAAGTACTCAGAATAAGGTAAAGCAGTTTTTTCTTATAAGTTAAAATAGTTTGATCGTATCAGTTTATGTTGTCAGGAAGAACACAGAAGTTGCTGTACTAGTGTGGAATCTGACAATCATTAAGGATCGTGATTTTGTTTGAAGTACTAATGAATATGTATTTTTCATTTTAAGATGGATTTTGGAAGTCAGTAGACATGTAGAGAAAGCGAATGAAGGACCACTACAGCATAATCGCTAAAATTCGAAATTTTTCCAGATGATACGAATGGAAGTAAATGTAAAAGAATGGACAGAATCTCGACCGCAGACAACGTTTAGTTCAGTAATGCTCTCTGGAACAAATATTTTGGTGGAATTTATCAAGCTTGTATTACTCATTGTGTCTTTTGCTCTTGATTTTGTTAAACCTTTCACTGGCACCAGGTTCGTTTGTTGTTTATTTTATCTTTTAGGGGAAGATTCTTTCGGTATTTCAAGTAATTATTTCCTAAGAATTGCTTTGTTTAGTTAGATCTATCCAATTTCTTGGTTTGCTTTTATATTACACTTTTCTATTTTCCAGGACGCGAGCTGGATTTGTGATCTTATCCTGGCTAGCGTTAATGATCTTATCACATTTTATCAATCTTGATGAAATAATACGAAGAATTGGTGTCATTTTGCATCTTACTTCATCATCACCATCACCATTATTAAATTCCACGAATTTAACTCTGTAGTATTTTCTTTCGAAACTGTTTGTTTATATTGGTGATATCTGTCTATAGGTTTAAATTCTAAAAACTTTTTCGGTGTTGAGCTGGCTTAATGAAGGTCCTAAACGGGGTGAAAAGTGTTTTTGATATCGGTAACTTGAATTGTGTGTGACGTACGTTTGTTTTCAAGTATGAAATGATCAGCTGTCAACTTCTCGTATAGCATTCCGGTAGACAAGCTTCAAGGTTCTTTTTAAAAATATTTCCAAATCAAAAACGAAAATTTTTTGTTATAGTCAAGTGAAGCCTGGAAAATTTTCTATGGTAGATCTTTCATCTTGGCAGAGGTAGATGATTATATTTGTCACTAAGGTGTCCCATTTCAATACGTGTCAATAATGACTTCTCATTAACGGTTCTTTCAGCACCAGTGAATTCAGTTTTAATATTTGTATAGTTTAGAATTGCACATATTTTCTAGGGAAATGTTCACTGCAGTAGTAATGCGAATTCTTTTACAACTTTAACTCCTGAAATCCTTGAGTCGAAATAATTAGATTGGAAGACGGTTTCACCAAACCTTGATTTCTCATTGTACATTTTTACCAAACGACTTTGAATCTTTCTAAACGATTTTTTTTCTCAAAACGTAGTCAAGTTGATAATTAAAGTACCTTCGCCATTTATGCGCATTACGCGTTTATATATTGATATGGTTCATGGATAATTTATGATAATTATTAGCAGTTAGAAACGTCTTTAGCCACAATTTTCTATGCGAATGAAATATCTGCTCAAAGTCCTGCATGTAAAATGGATGTTCATTCGTATTTCTCAGCATTTGTCATTCAGTCATCGACGAACATTTCGAGATCAACATGCAACTATTGCTTCATCAATAAGTTTTAGCGGAAGGCATTAGTGACTTGTTGAAAATTTGTTTTTAACACAGCTTCTTAGTACGATATCCGATATATGATTCATGGTGTTTAGTTCATCTTTAATGAAAGTAAATTATCGAGTTGTTAAAAAGAAATGGTTTTAGTGAGCGGTTTTGCTTAGTAAGGAAAGTCTCTTTTGAAATATGTTAGGATCACCCTTTAACACCGGTGTTAGCCTTAGAAATGTTGATGTAAATATGGTATGTGTAACACAAAGAAAAAATTAATGTTTAAATAAGTCAATAAAAGTAACGAAAAACAAAACAATGTTGAAGGAGCAGAAAGTGAACAATGGGGATTTGAAGTTCTAATTTCGATCTGCTTCACCTCGAATTTTCATTTTGAAATAAATATATTCTTAATGGATCTTTCTGGCATTATGCACCAACTCATTTAGTGAGATTCACTGACGCTAAATAATACATCGTGAAAATAAACATGACTGGAATTCATTATCGTGAATAAATGTAGGTAGTCGACATCATCTAACAATATTTGAAGAATCTATTAACATGTTGTTAATTATAATTCTTTCGTAGTACCTCCCATGACCGTCATCTGGTACCATTCTCAGTGTTACCATTTGACTGTGGTGCATTCGCTACCGTTGTTGTTCCCGAGGTTATAATGATACCGCCTTTGGATGAGTAATTGGCAGACGGGACAAGTACATTATACTGAGGAGTGAACATGAAACCATCACCATATATAAATTTTCCAGACTCATCACTTTCTGGTATTGGTTGTGCGCCACCAACAAATGGCTGGTAGATGATACCGCTGCCTCGACATGGTAACGGTAAAATTGTTATCGGCAATTCCACCAATAAGTAATCACCGAGTGACAACTGCAACTTGATACATATTAAAATGTAATTTAGAAAATATAATATGCGGCAAAATCGAATCAAACAATGTATGATAGATACAATGAACTGAAAGTTCAAGATTTCGATTTTGAAGTGAAGAAAATTTCAATACTGCACTTTTTAATGACGATCTTAGATTCTTGTTACGGCAACAATCTGATAATGCAAAACATACTTGTATGGCGTATTCAACCCTCAAGAAAGGTTTCTTCCGGAATCTTAGTGTTGCACTGCTTGGAGATTCCTGAAATTTCACTAACAGAGCGGCAGGATTTGGCACCGGTTGGTCAGGTGTCATTGTAACATCATTATCCGCTGTTACTGTATTATTTGAAACACTTGATTTATGTAACTTCGACCCTAAAATTGATAAAGTAGTATTATTTTATGTAATTATGAACAACTTGAATATATCAGCTGAGATTCTCCGTGTAGCTTCCTTACTCAGTTGTATGAAGTTTCCGAACCATATATTTCTGGTATGTCAAGCTCCCTTTACAACAAGGTAATGTCGGGTGGAATAAACGATTAAAACAAGCAACTCAAATGGACCACAAAAACAAACCTATAGTTGGTGCTAAAGCAGGAATTTGCAAAAAAAACACTTCGTCTTTCTGCAATAGACTTTTCGACTTTACAGCATCTTGTTTCTCGAGTCGACGTATGATCAATGTCCGATTGGGTAGCGTACTGTTATGCTTTGAATCGACACACTGCACTCGATCTACTAGACGAAGCTCCATCTAAAATAAGACCAATTATTAATTCTACGGGTATAGAAGCGTTTTAAAATTCTTAAATAATAGAAATATTTTTCCATGTTATACGCTAGATCACTTGATAATAGATTGAAAGTGACTTGTGACGTATTACAAGTTTCGTTTTTAGACGAAATGCTAACAAAACTGTGAAAACAACTACCTGATCAACGATATGTCTTGGATGTCTGTTATCGATTTTAATAGAACCGATGACCGTTTCACCCGGTGCATAGGCAGATTTAGGCAGGTGTACCTCAGCTATAAGTTTTCCACGACAACAGCATCCACCAAATGACACTGTTTCCGATGCACCAATCGGCTGAGTTGTCAAGTCCATCAGTGATTCTACTGGTGCTATCACTGAGATTGGCTTTTTGGCGATATATTCGCGCTAAAAGTTTTCTTTTTCTTTGTTTCCAAAAACATTTATTTATTTTCAAAATTCGAAAAGGAATTGAATAAATATGATCAAATTTACTCAACTTAATTAGCATATGTTCGGCTTGAAAAACTCAAAATCACTGCAACTTCTTTCCCCAAATGTAGTGGAGTAAGTTTCGATGAAATATTTTCCCAACTACAAGACAGTCAATACTGGGAATTAAATTTACCGAATCAGTTCCAGCTTCTTCGACTACAGTGGCCCGGATAAAGTATCGAATAAAACCATGGGGGCTTTCGTAAGAAGTTGGGCAACCCAAAGGTAATGGGCATTCGAATGGCAAACAGTACAGATAATTAGCAATCCAAGGGAAATGTCCAGGTTCTGGTCGACCAGGCGGTCTTTCTAGCAATGTGAAATCTCTATCGAAATATACCTGAAACAGCAGAAGAATTGTTTGGAAGTAAGAAAAAGGAGTGAATTCCTGTATTCTCAATTCTCATTTCTGGATGCCATTTCTTACTAAAATTTCCTGAAATCCTGAAACATTTAGCAACTATGGTACTCTTACTTCTTAAGTCTGAAGAAGTTCCCGATTTAATTCATGAATATTTAATCTGACAAGTGACGGTTAGCAAAGAAATGAAGTTTTGATACCTTCTCAACTTCAGCTCCTTTAGAGGAATCTCGTTTTATACACGCGGCACGCCCTTTGAATTGAAGCTTGATGACCTGTATAGTCATCGGTCTCTTCAGTTCAATTCGTAATTTGCCCGTTATTAGTTCATCACCGTGGAAGATCGGTTCACGACCTGCGTCCAGCTCAATTTCGAACTGCCGAAATACATCATCAGCACTTGGCATCGTTACTTATACAGGAAGGAAAGCTACTTTTATCTAAAAATACGATCACTGATTGGAAAGAGAAGGAGAAGACGAAACTGAATTAGTTTAGTTTAAAGAATGAATTTTTATAAAATCTGCAGAATTTTGCTACACGAGGGGTCTTTAAGTTTAACTCTTCGAAAAAAACTGATTGCATTAATGAAGAGAAATGTTCAGATATCAGAAAAATAAGTTAGGTAAAAGCAGTAAGCGAGCGAACTTACTTCAAACCAGTCGAGTGCAATATTCCGCCCAGATTTCAATGCTTTAAATTAACAAAGCGTAGCTTGAAATTTAAAATAGCTGGATTTGAAACTTATATTGATGGCTGATAGTCAGTGAGTGAACTGAGAATAAAAAAAATATGGAAAGGCACAGAAGGAAGTAAAAGAACACTCTTCGACTGCAAAAATTTCCCGTCTTCTTGCTTTATTCAGTTACAAATGAAGCATGAAGCTAAAAGGAAGAGAAGTGTAGCAATAACAGTAACAGCAATACAAATTAGTAATAAGTTGTTATTGTAGTAACAATAACTTCACTAAACTATAACCAATAATAATAGTGATTGTGAATTGATTGAGCAGAACTGTGCTGTTGATTGATGTTGTCACATCACCATTCTTTATTTCCCTACAAAATGAATTTTTTTTTTTTCTATTTGAAATGTCCTTTAACACGGTGAGTACTACCTTGTACGGATTTTATTTTTAAAAAACAAAGTAATTAATTTCCACTTTTTAATTGGTTCAATAAATTCAAAAAATAAAAATGATTGGTTCCGACTGAATCATTTTTATACCACTCATTCTCCAATTGCAATTTTAAAGAGCTATTTTACTTGAATTAACCCAAAACTGGTACTCTACTAGAAATGTCGATAAAACAACTCAGAAATGACAATCAGTCTTCATTGTGTTGATGGCACACAACCATTTGTATGCTGTGGTTGGGATTATTCTTGTCCTACAAAAATTTTACAATTAAATAGTGATGTGCTACTTTGCGCTTGGATTATTAGCTTCCATTTTACGTGATACTGAACAAAAGTTGAAATGAAGCTATTCAGCGTAACTGTAAATTCTTTCTTATTCTACGATGAATTCCTCCATCTAAAGTTCGCTTAAGATTTGCTAATTGCGGAGAAACATATTGGAAACTGCACTTGTTTAAGAAATGCATTTATAACATTCTTCAGCTTAGAGATCTCCATAATTCTTCCTTCCTGCTACTGAATTTCATCCTCATTCACTGAGAAAGAGAAGGAAGTCTGTTAAAAAATTAAATAAAGCTTTGCAGGCGAATGGTAAAAAGGAGGAAATATTATTAGAAGACGAACGGGTGATAACAATATACTATCACATCCGAGTGCGGAACAGACTTCTGATAATACCAGAATATTAAATCAAATCAGCTTAAAGAACGCCAACTGCAGGTAGTTTTATCGCAACAGTGACGTTATCTATAACGGTAACATGTTTAATCTATAGAAGAGGCAAAAATGTAATATTGAAACAGACCTGACCGTCTGGGAAAATCGTAGAAAAGTAGAAAAGCATTCAGTGAAAAATTTCACAAAACAGAGAAGAAGGGAAAACCGAAGGTTTGTAGCTATGCTTCAATGGTAGTGACATCATACTTCATAAAAAAGCGTTTCATTTAAAGCATGCACAAGCGGAAGTAATATTGTTCCGAATTATAACTAAAATTACGTCCAAATGTTTAGCAATTGCACTTGGAATTTACGGAATATTCCATTCCACAGAATCGTTAAAAGAACACTTAAAATTTTGCAATTAAAATTTGCAAAAAAAAAAGAATTCAAAATTTGTATTTAAAAAATTTTTGAATGTGAAAGTTGCGTTATTTACATGGCACAATCATCAAATATTGTTGAAGTTTTACGTACATTGTGAAGCCATATGTTAGACACTATTAAAAAAGAAGTAATGAAGGAGTCGTATTTTTTTAAATGTAAGATTCATTACTTTATTTCGGATTAAATTACCGGTAATTTGATCCAAAATGTAGTAGCTATTAAGATTTGATCACACTTATCGCTTCCACCAATCATTATTTTGCTAAGCTTTTCTTGTTATCTCAAAATAAATAATACTGATCATTGATAAATCATGACTGATAATAAAAGCCAAATTTAAATAATTAATTAATTGACCATTCTAGCAATATCACATCCTTTCACAGAACGCAACTTGCTGATTTGAAATTAATTAACACTTTATATTCCTACTTCAATGTCATCAATCTTATCAACTGAGATTATTAAATTGTTAACTGGATTAATAATTAATGATGTGTTCCAATACAATAAAATAAGTGATGAGGAAGTACTTTCTAAATTCCTGTTTTTCCTATAGATTTGTAGTTCGTCAATATTAAAATGCCAGAAAAGATGTGAAGCAAAGGAATGATTAAAGTTAGAATAGGCTGCCAGACAATATTAGAGGAAAGGGAGAAGATGGAAAACTTTTGTCTCGTTATTGACGACGATGCTTGTATATGTAGTGCTATTGGATTTCACAAAGTATTATGATAAATTTTTCTAGGGAAGAAAAAAAATTTTTTAATTCCACTAAAAGTGAATGCAATTGAATCATAAACAGACATCGTCTATTCCATTGGGTAATTTCCGGATAGGATCAAATCTTTGGATTGAAATAAATTTGAATCCTATTTTGAATCATTCAGTGAAATGTGAGAAGTTTTGCTTTTTTTATAATGTCCAAGGGAATATGACATGGGAAGAAAAATGAAGGTAGCCTTTATCAATAAAACTGTCAATTTGAGAAGCGCACTAAGCTTCTTAAGAGTCTTTTTCAAACAGCAATTTCTACGACAACTTCAAAATATGCAAATCGAAATATATTGCTTGACACATTAATGAGTGCCATTAGATAGAACTTTCATTCTAGAACCTGTGCAAATATAATCTGAGTGTTAATAAAGCAGCTGTTAATACAACCGTAAAGCAATGGCGTTGTAAAATTTTCTTCAGACGAAAGGAATGATGATGAGTACGTAAGGCAGATGAAATTATGGAAGGTTTCAATTTCAGAAATAGTAATAAATCACAGTGATCTAAACTAAACAATGAACTATCACAAGCGGAATTTTCATCGCTTACTTAAGAAAGGTAGCGGATAAATTGAAAAGAGACAATCCAAATTCTTAAATTCTGCTTAATACTAATAATTATCACTACTATTATTACTTATTGTTGTTTATCTATTATTATTATTAACTGTCATTTAATTGATATTATACTACTGCCATTATAATTATTACTAATAATAAAGAAGCAATAATATGTAATTATTTTTCCTTGCATTTACTGTTACTGCTCATAATAACTTTTTATTATTATTGCAGAAAGTGATTATTTGCTCAACACTTTAATGTGATGAAGCTCACTAAATATGCATGGATGGCTTAAACAACATTTCATCACTAACTTCAAAACGTGCGCAGCGCAAATTTCTAGCACTAAAATAGGAACAGTCTAGACAGCAAATAGTAAGCGTTATTTGACGTGCGAAGTATTCATATCATAAGGCCTTGGCCTTTTTTTCGACAGACATTTCGAGGTTGACATTATTCTGCCATGTTAGCACTCAGTGGAATCGGAAGGTTTGAGGCATAATTGGTTTGTAGTTACCAGCAATTACCACAAAAAATTTCTCGCTGTTGGATAATTGGGGAAAATTCGTTCCAATTTATCGAAAATTCCAAAATTTAAGTGATTTAGAAAATTTTTTAAATAAATTTCAAACTTAAATCCGAGTGAACATCTCGAATTTCAAACATTAAAATATAGAATTTATTAAATTATTCTCCAGTAATTCCAAAAACGACCTTCGGAAGCAGTAACGTAACCAGTGTAATCTATACATTAAAAACATTATGGCAGGAAAAAATATGGCAAAAATGGGTTCCCATAAAATGTTAATGAGTTCTCGGATATCTGTCTATTAATATAAATATATTATTAAATGGCACTCTACATTTTACGACCTTTCCATCATTTTCATCTCTGCTTTTATTCTTAAATTTGAAATCCGATTTTACAGTGTTCAAATTAAAAAATAATTGGATAAAACTAGAGCAGAAGCTATTTCTTTTAAAGATTCTGATAAATTTACATACGCTTGCCACGCTTAAATGAATGCCTTGTTATAAATTACTGCGTGAAGACATCAAAATATACGTCACTTTTAAGAGATTTTAAGAAATATGTATAACTAAGAACTTCCCATCAATAATTCAATAAAAAGACTCATCCACTTTTGAACAGCGATTCGTGAATGTTAATTATTAAACTTTAATAAATTAAAACTGACCTAGTTTTATCTACCCTGCACATTATTTTATCATTTCGATAAATAATAACCAGTTTCAACTCATCCCTTCATTCTTAATTACTAACTACAGGAATGATAAAACAGTTCTCAAATAATTATAATATCCTATATAACAGTATCCTGTAACTGTTGAATAAATAAATGGTAATAGAATATCTGCTTTATGGTGATAATTATCAGGAAGTAATGATGAGAAAGAGACGGAAATACCACAGATTCTTTCAGATGAGATTTTCAGAGAGATCTGAAATGGATGTGGAAAGAAACATCAACTGACCATGAGAATTAGAATTAGCACTGCATGAGGAAAATATACATTAGGAAGAGAAATCAATTGAAAGGTTGACAAGGACGAATCCGTGCACTTCATTGATTGCTTCGTTAATCCCTTGGGTTTAATGCCACCTAGAATGCTTCCTTTAATTTGGCTAATTTCAGACAAAAAAGGAATAATTGGATTAAAAGGAAAAATTAAAAAGGAAAAAATAGCCATGTAAAGGAAGATGAATGATCACTTCAACAAAACAGAACCACTTTTTGTTTTCATTTTTTGTTATTCGTGGTGGTTTGCTAACTGACAACGATTATCTCATCTCAATCGATCCCCAGCCGAAATTGTCGGATTCGATTACTACGCATCCCAATTATTTGTCCAGTGTGACAGCTGTCACAATTAGTTGGTAATTAATCTAACAAAATGAACACTTCATAAAAATTACTTACATTAAATTACATCATGATTTCCATACACAGACAGTGTCATCAGTCGACCTACGCTGGATAGGAAGGACAGACTTGAGACAAAAAACTGAAAGTATCCAGTGATTTTAGCAAAGAACAAAAGTTCCTACAAAATGAATGTCGTAATATAAACTTGAAATCAGTCACATATCTGCAGCTGAAAAAAGGAAGGATACAATATCATAATGGCGGAGAATATTGATACAAAGAAGATTAGCTACTATCAGGCACTGGATACTGATAAATGACACTAATATTATATATCGATCAGTAGAATATTACAGCAACTGTCGTGCTTAAAGTGCTAAATCTTCACGTCTCTTCTGCACCCAACCACGTAACCTAATTCGACGTCATTTAATTGTGCGCAGCGTAATTATGGCATATTTACAAAACAGTCGGGTAGAACTCATTGACAATATGGCATTAATTTCATTGTGATGTCTAAATTAATTTTAGTAAATGACAAATGATAATAAATAAGGTGTCGACAGATCGATAATTACCTCATACTGATATCAAAACATATCATGATAAAAGAGATGCGTGGGAGGGGGTATGCGACCGGTGAGATGTGACATATTTGTTCAAATGATCCTATCAATAAATAGCGCGAAAGTCAGAATGGATAAAATTTAATTTAAATTATATTTAATGAGGAGAAGGCAAAGGAAAGAGAGAGAGAGAGAGAAAGGTAGAGGGAAAGAGAGACTGAAATGGGTGATAGAAGCTGTAAACAATAGCAAACAACGCTGGTAATGATGGTTCATTGGAAGGAAGAGGGAAGCAGAGCCTGATGTTGACCCTTGCCCTGACCTGAAGGTTGCTGCAGCGGTGCTAGCAAGACAGTCCTCCAGTCTAATCGATCCGTGGCTAGTTCCGTTTGGAAGTGAACGAATAACGAATGAATGAGCTGGGTGGTTGGGTCTAGCCACTACACACATCGATAGATGGATTAATTGATTGATTGATTGGTTGGCTGGTAAAGGATTGACTAGTTGATTGATAGATTTAAATGGATTGATAGACTGCAGTTTGTGAACTGCTTCAGTCAAATTTTTCGGATGAACGGACGGACGAACAAATAGCGGATGGATAGATTGATAAAAGATTTGAAATGGTTCTAGTTAAATATAAATATAATTGATTGGATGTGATAAAAGTAAACATTCGTTCTATCACGCTGTTATTGTTGATTTTCGAAAGAAAGGGTGATATGGCGAGGAGGAGAAGGGAGTATTTGCTTTCATTTGATTAATTTTAATTGATTTTAAGTTTGATTAGATTTTAATCACTTCAGTACTCTTATTCTGATTAATTGTTTATTCTCAAGTATTTCATCGGGAATGGCAGGAAAACAAGAAATGAATTTTCAATTATTAAGCAACGCACTCAGAAATTGAATTAATTACTTAATGTGTTTAAATTTTAAATTGCTTGAACTTAATTAGCCTGAAGTCATAATATTAACAATAACAGCTACGGCATTACAATAGGCATCTTATTAGACTTTGCTTAAAAAAAAAGCAAAGAAAAATTAAGAGGAAAATTAGTCTTACGTATTAGAACGTTCGTTAATCGTTAGCGAGGCCAAGAACCTATATGGTTTAATTGAGAAAAGGTAATAAAGCAAGAAATGACAAAATACAGATATTACAAGTTATCGGTCGATTGCAACTATTTAAAATATTACATATAGTACCGAGACATTTAATTCCAGAGTTCTTCAGAATCGGTTATTTTGCGATGCAATGATTGCTGTTTGAAGTATAAAGTGTGAAAGATATGAAATAGGATTTCATTTTGCAGCTGATTGTGTTGCGTAAAACATTACACTGCCGGGATGACTGCTTGCTTATTCAATAAATTCCAACTACTAAGGTGACCTATTTGTATAAGACGGTGAATTCTGATTTGGCTAACTTATCCTCTGTGACAATAATGAGATAATTAATATCTTAGGAGGTAGGAAGTAAAGGTAAACTTGTATGGCTCATTTGTAAATGCATAATTTTCTCCATCAATAAATGAATGGCTAGTAGACCGGAAGAGCAATATGTGTTTAATATTATTGAATCAAATATATAATAGCACTTACAAATTGTAGTAACAAACACATTGTTATTCATAAACAACCTCAAATTATAATTATGATGCGAGAAAGTAAATTAATTAGATTGGCGTAGATTGGTTTAAGGTGGCGGAAACAATAGCTTGCTTATTAGTACATTGATTTCGAGTCTTTTTAATAAGTGACATTGCCAGAAACATGCTTAAAAGATTAGCTGCAATTTGGGATTCATCAATCCATCCTCTTTCTAAAAGACTGCTTAATTTATTGGTTATAATCGGAGGATGGCACTAATCCTGTTTCGAAATGGGAAATAAATTCAATGAGACTTAAAAACTGTTACTGCTAAATGTGAATCATTACCATGCTCACATTTTTTTCAGCTCTTTCATTAACTTGTTAAGATGTTTCGAAATGAAAGTGCCTGTCGACTACTGAGAAACTTATAATATCATATCATCAAGATCTTGATGAATATTTCGCAGTATACGAGTCGCAATTGAGTGTTGCGAGGGTGATGAGTAAGGAAATGAATTATAATTTCAAAATGAAATATCGCAGCAAGTAGGAGAAATATCAGCTGCAGAGGGACAAGGAAATAATGCCGTAATATGTTACATATTCAGCAGTACTATCATACTATTTACAATTGTTATAAATGTTGAATGTGGCATCAGACAGGTTTTTCATACCTTTCCATTTCGTGCAATCATCTCACAAATGAGTCACTGAAGATATTTCACATTTGGGCATAGATTTTCTTCCTGCACTCATATGATTGGCTATCATAATTAATTAGCTCTATGAGAACGACGAATCATCGTTATACTGACAGCGCCATGCCTTAATATGAACAATTCATATATATACTGAGGAAAATAATTAGACAAGTGAAAAAAGAAGAAAAACTAGCAAAACAGTAAAATTTGCTTCATAAATAATTTGAAGTAAAATCAATTTATGAGATACTGCTTATTGTGATGGGAAGGAAAGGTAAACAAACTGAGAAATTAGTTGTAAATAGTTAATGGAATAGGAGAGAGATGGGCATACCTGTTTAACCTAAGTTACAGTTTCTATAGGTGCAGCTAACAAACATAACCATCAACTATGGAATGTTATCTTTAACTGATATTAATGATTGATTAAACACTCTTGTTTCCACCTGTGAGGTATTTAATAAATTTTTATTAAACTACTCCAATCTATGCGAAATTTATTACTTTGAAGCTGGTTTTTTTTTATCAAACAGACGAATTTACTGAAGAATGTAAACAATTTTACAATTGAAAAGATTGCATAGTTGTAAGAAAAATATATATACTTCTTTTTTTGAAAGTCATTAACATTTAATCAGTTTCAATTTACAGATTAAAGTATGAAATTTTAAGATCGGCTTTTTAGATTTGCTTATTAAAATGTAAATTCATCCATTTTTCAAAATACACCTGTGTATATATCGAAACATTTGGACTTATGTTCAAAAACCAAAAGCTATGGCTTATCGGTATTTCTGATAAAGTTATAGTGTAACATAAAGCTTTTGATAAAGGCGCAAAAAAAAATAGTTGACATATGTTGAAGATTTTCATTATGCAAATTCAGTACCCAAAAATTGGCAAAAAAAAATTTTTTCAAATCCTGAAAACACTAGAAGTAAATTTTTGACTTTCTTAGCAAATTAGAATTTTTGCTTGGTAGTAAAACTTAATCTAGCTCTTCCTATCATGTCACCGGCTCAGTAATAAAACATGATATCTAGTTAGTATATAATCATTCTTTGGATTAATGACTGGAAGAGATGGATCATCTACAACATTATGCTATTCTGCGAAATTATGATTGATAGTCTCCGACCATTCCCAACAACAATTTATTATGCAATTTCATTTCTACCAAATATTAATAATAGAGAAACTAATGGTCATTTTACGAATTTATTTTTGCTCAAAATTGTGTTTCAAATGGGATTTCTACTTAAATACCTGCAAATTAATAAGTAGAATGACGGATTGATTAATACAGAACAACAGATGGAAAATTTTTCAATTTAAGTATGGATTTTTGGACTTCCAAAAATTTGAATTGTTGGTCCAGCTAACTCGTAAAATAGTTGATAAGGTGCCTTTAGAAGAACAAATGACTTCCACTGATTCCGATAGAAATGGTAACAGCTGATGAAAGATGGGATTTTGGAAACAGCAGCTGTTGCTTTATCAGTAACTGGCTAGAAGAGGAAGAAAACATTACTTTCGTAAAGAATTTTTTGCATTCCGCTTAGAAGTTGGAGTATTTGTATGTCAGTCATTACATTTCTTTTTCCCTCTACTTCTCGTTTTTAGAAAAATCGAACTTTCGCTCTCCTTAATGCCAACTTAATTTCGATTAATTTGCCATTTTCGCAACCGCAAAGCACCACCTGTTGAAGTTAATGCGATAGTGCAATTGTTTCGATCAATTTATCTGTTTGTGGGGCATATGAAAAGGAATCATCGAGAGGGAGTTTTGCTTTTTTTCCGAGTTACTCTCCAAAACAATTAAGAAGGGTCACCTTAATCAGCAATTAATGTACCGATGACTTGCTTAATTGATTTCTTTCAAAAATAGCAACATACTACGACAGAAATTTGGAGAAACTTATTGGATAAAATTAGTGCGCTGATGAGAGAATGATATTAATTCAAATCTGACTGAGTACAATTTTTTAGTTCCAACTCAATTTGCGGAACTTCAACATGAATGTTGATAAAAATCAACAAATAATAAGGAACAATAAAATAAATTAAAGTTAGTTGGCAGAGATCTTTTCTGGCAATTATTTTATACGATGTTGAGATTTCTTGAACAAGTAACGACCAACAAATAGTTTATTCTTCTCTATCACAATTTGATCGATCTAACTTAGAGCTATTTAATACCTAGATAAGCTAATTTCAAGAGATTTGTAAAATTACCTTTTTTCCTGAAAAATTTTTAGCATCGACCTTTCCTTTTGATAAAAATTTTTTCACATTTCACATTGGAGATGTTCATCAACTGACATTTCGTGAGGCTTATTTGTACAAAAGGATAGAAGCAAAATAAGTTCGCAAGGAAGGGAAGCTTTCCTAAAGTTCGTAACTAAGTTGCGATAATTCGAGAAAAGATGAAATAAAGGGTACCTTAACAGCAATTATTAACCTCCTTCCATATACTCTTGCATGATCGTGTACTGCATGCATGAAGAGCAGCCATCAAATACCCAAAAATTGCCGTGTTATTACTGCTTAATTCCACGACTTCCTTGGCAATTTATAGTCAAAAAAATTGCCAAAATTTCGGTGAGGATATCTGTGTGTTACTGCTGATTCACTTCGGTAAACTGCTAACTTTATCAGGCAATTAAAATAAGAAAACTTCCAAGCAGTGAATTAATAAGACTATTGTTCAAGAAGTTTGGTCAGGAATATCCATGGATACAACCATATGTCATTACAGTCACAGCCACCCGGAACGTTTGGATGGATGTGAACTCATAAATTGGAGTTAGAAGTAAATTTTATAAAAAAATTCACATTATCCCTAAACACATGTTTTATTTTGCAATAGAAAGTTTATAATTGGAACCAGACAGCCGAACCGTTGAGGTTTGGAAAGGAGAATTCGATGCTGATTGTTTGCTTAATTTTTATGACACGTCCAAATCGCCTCATAATTCCTGCTCTCGAGGGAAGTACGCATATGGTGAAATTCTGCTAACTGCTTTTTATGCTTCCCGTTTCAAGCAATACCGTAATAACAAATGAGCTCGATGGTTGTTATACTTATAAAAAAGAATATTACTTCAAGAGCAGAATTTTTCTTAATGTGATCGACGTAACAATTAAAGATGATTTAAATATGACAAAACTTTGTCATTAATTTACAGTCAAGGAGGTATTTTTTTTTTTTTTTTTTTTAACAACCCTTCATTAATATTGTATTTGTACCGGCTAAAATTTTTGACACCACTTGTACCTAAAGAAACATGATGAACACCACAGCAGAATGGCTACGAATGAAATGTGTTCGTGAAAGAGGGGAAAAGGTTACGTAAGTAAATCAAAATACTGGCCTTCGATTCAGCGTACGATATAGGACCGCATTTAAGTCAGCACCTTCAAACTGAATATGTAAACCAGTTTTGCGACAGCACAAAAGGTGTAGTAGGAAATTTTTTATTGATCCAGAATATGTTGCAAAAACCACAGAAAATGGAAAATATATTAACGTCATACATAAATGTAAAAATGGAATCAGCTCTATCAAACCTTTCCGAGTTGAAAAAAAAATTTAAGTACCAGGAGCATTACAAAATTTCGTACCTATTACAAGACGAAACAGCAGTCTTCAGAAATGAAGAAGAGTTATTATTTACAAAATGTAAAGGTATAGAATTTAAAATTTTCTTGAATTACCTCCTGGGAACTTGACTATAAACAACAATGTAATGTAGTGTAATATAGTTCCTTTTCTTAGAAAAATTATCCTGATTTTTATTTAGAATCTTAAAGAACTTTTTACAGAAAATGATTCTGAGAGAAGGAACAAAATGTCGTGAAAAACACTGACTAACAATAATCTATAACTTAAGGCATGCTCTCGGAATATCTTTCCAAAAATCGAACAGAAACTGGTGAGATCAATGAGCACACTTAATGCGGCTAAGAATTGGTATTTCATGCTGAAATCTCCTTAAAAAAGAAAAATTTATCTGAAATTCTAATCAAACAACAAATTGCGCCAAGCTCTCCACTGCCCAGTTTTAAATATATAAAAATATTGAGCGATTTTTACCGCAACCTGAAGATACTTCCTGGGAATTAATCCAGTCCAACATCTGCAATACAAAATTTCAAAAACATTAATGTGTATATCGAAAAAAATAACTTTGAATATTGCTCGAAGTTTACATAAACAATTCGAAAACTAAGAATACTTGAATGTAAACAAATTTTGTACATTTGGTTCTTTGAACAATTTCAAAACAATAAAAAGTTACTTCTGCTTGCAATAACTCTGTTCCACCCCCCTCGACCTGGATCATAATCTTTGCGGTATTCATCTCGGACCTAAAATAAGATGTAAGAGTAATACAGAGTAATCTAAGAGTAATAAATATTTTAATCTTTTCAAAATGTGACTTTCTCATAGCAGCAAAAAACGTACCAGTGAAGAAAGCTAGAAATGTTTTTAGAAAGCTACTGCATTCACTGAATTCGGCGCACATTGTCAGATAATCTGAACTCAAGAAGTCTTAGTAAACTAATTTAGAAAATGATAAATCAAAAGATATTCAAAAGATAAAATTCCAGTACCTGTCCACCATGCTTACCGCGCCCATACTGTCGGCCCTCTATAAATCCAGCGTCCCAATCTGTACGAATTATTCGATCATCTAATCGAGTTCCATTTATGCACCGCATTGCATCTTCCGCATCCTCTCGAAGATAATATCTGGATATGTCAGTCAATGATTATTAGATGTAAATCAAACAAAACGATACTGAATAGCTTTATTTTAAGTGCGTGCTGCCAGTGATATCTGCAAACAACACCAATGACTAACAGTTTCGAAGTCGTAAATTCTCAAGTGAAAAAGGATTTGTCGCAATCTCCAAATTAATTGTGGATACCACAGATATTTTTGGATATCATCTCAGTATGAAGAGGAAACAAATTCCTTACATTAGATAAAAATCACTCACTCAACAAAACAGAATCCACATGGTGTCTTTTTGAATCGGTCGATACCCATAATTATCCGTTTGATATCTCCAGCGCGACTAAATAGTTCATAAGTCTGGAATATGATAAGGTAAGAAGTCAAAAGATAAATTGCTGAGTGAACGAACCATGCACCTCTATAAAGACTATAGTTTGATGGTACAAACCTGCTCTTCTGTAGTATAATATGACAGGTTCCCAACATAAAGTGTTTTCGAAGTCAGTAAAAGTCTCTCCTGTTCACGCAGTGAACCCTAAATTACAAATTCAGTCGTGGAGACAAATCTATCGAGATAAAGCTTCAAAAGTGATCCATAAAATTAATCAAAACTCCAGTGCTTTAAGCAAACTACGATTGACTTTATGCAAAGCAGAAAAAACAGAAATTGATGTTAATGACAATACATTTGTTTTCCTTATTAAAAGTAAGAAGATTAGTAGAGAAAAAGCATTAAAATGTATCTGATTATTACTAACTGCATTATTATTCGAAAGTTAGTGCGCAATACAAAAGAGAAATCGATCACTACTCCAAAAAGTGAGTGCCTTCTTCTCTTCTCAAAAGTATTACTGCCTTTCACAAACAGCAATACAAAAAATTTCGATTACTCTATACTAAGATATTATTATATAAATATAATATGAAAAAGAAGGGACAGAGGATGATTAAGTAAATCAACCTTACACAACGACAACGATTTAAAGATAACCTTGAATCGCTGATCGCGATATGGACCTAACGACGAGACATCGTCTTTAGCTCCAAAACTGATCACACTACTCATTTAATTGCTAAAGATGACCACACTATTCATCGAAATCCAAAGTGTTAAAAAAGCTGGTACTGAGAGAGTCAGAAGGCCTGAAGTTCACATACTAACTTAGTTTAATCCGTAATCATATCATTAAACTTGATAAAACAACAAACCACCACTTCACCACTTACCAAACCTCATTGTGAACAACAAAACGCTATACCAGGAGAAATAATGAAGGAAATCGTCTGAAGATTCGTGTTTAATGAGGTAACTGGGAGACTCTCAACGAAAAATTACCGTCCCGTGTCAATGATTGTTGACTTTGCATCTTGGAAAAAGGCTCATGTATAGGGCCAGAAAATTTTGCTCAAAGATGGTCTCTTAAGAAAATCTCCACGAAACTTAGCAATAATCTCTATCCTTCTCTGCTGAGGTAATTTCTTTCTCTGAGGCAAGTAATTCATTATTGCTAAGTTTTATGGAGATTTTGAATTTTGATTTACTTTGTTTTTTCTTTTATTCATATTGTCTAAGAAATGGAATTTTATGCACGTTTGATGCTTAGTACAATCAGTACACGACATGAGTTTGCCGTGTAGTACGTCTTATGGAAAATTTATTTCCGATTTTATTATTATTAAATTTGGCATGTTATTTCTCTGTAAAGCATACATGCGAAATTAATGAACTGAAAAAAGAATCGGAGAATCAAAATAATATTTTATTGTTTCAAGACGTAATGTTTGAATCTTCAAAATCTTTTTAGATTTTCTCTGTTTCGCAAAAAAAGGTTGAGTGTAATGATCTCCTTACGACCAATGGTCTCTTTGAAATCAGTGATTATATGATACATAAAAATGACTATTTCATAACACATATAATTGCCAAGACTAATTAGAATCAGATCTTCAGTAAAACCAAAATTCTTCTTTAAGTGTTTCCAAGATACCTTTGTCCATTTAGGGTTATCAATTTGTATATTTTCGAGAAACATAAAAATGGGTAATAAATTATTCCAAATATATATACAGGTATGGATTGCAATTAATATAATTCTGAGTATTGTAGTATGCTTTCATCATCGATGAATATCTGTTGTAAGCGCTTGTACAATACATGGATCATTTTTAGAGCCTTGTTTAAATTCTTCACGCGTTAATTTACCGTCAAGATTCTGAAAAGAATTAAATTTCAGATTTCAAATAAATCCAAATATCTTCCTCGGCATGGATGAGTTCCCTCTATTGAACATGGATTAATCATTGAATACCTCTTGAACCAATTACGAAGAAAATTTATTAATTAAAGCCAAAAGTCTTATTATGAGATGTCTACTTCAAGTTTATTTATTATGAAAGAAATTGAAAGGAAGAGTGGTTTCATAAGGAATGAAAGATTTTCAGAAATATAAATATTAATGAACAAACATGATCCATATTCGAGAAAATTTTAGCAACTCTTTTCTCGGGAGTATCTTCGTCTTTCGGTAGTTCCAGTACATCACCGATCATTGAATGGATTGCTTCAATAATATTTGCCATTTCTTCCTTCGTTATATAGCCATCTTTGTCCACGTCATATAAAGAGAAAGCCCCTTAATAAATTGTTGAGATTAGTTAGCTAAATTACTTGAATTATGGTACTACTTTTAAGAAATGGCATAGTGTCGAGAGAAACTTACAGTCCAACTTTTCATCGAGTGTGCCTCGTGATGTAATAGATAATGCTGTAATGAATTCTTGAAATGATATGCGGCCATCCTGAATTGATTCCTTTGTAATTTGCTAATGAAACAATCAAAAAGTTACCTCTTCTCAACCAATTTACTTGTTTATTCATAAAAAAGTGCTGTGATATTGTGAATTTAATAAAGTTTCTCAGTCCGAAAGTTTTCACCTTATCGTTAAAGGTTAACAATAACTTCGTAACATGAAATTTTTTTTTGCTAGATATAATTTAAATTGAGCAACAATTTAGGCTTATTCTGAATCCTTTCTGGACTACTTTTAGAATATTTCCTAATTTAATAAACTTTTAGCTTTTATGGAACTCCATTAGGAGTTCCATAAAAGGATGGGGCAATATAATCGTATGGCTGTTGTAACGTTTCAGTGTGGAAGCTCACTAGTGATCAGAAAGGCTTAATGAATGCTTACGAATAAAATACAAATTTATGGAAATATTTACCGAAATTATTCATTAATTTAATTTTCATTTAATTTAACTACAAAGATAAATGATATCATTAATCACAATCATAATTAGTTTCTAGATAATTTTAACACTAATAAAGCTACCTTATTACTGTCGAAAACATTGAACACAAATGTAGCAAATTTCGTTGGGTCACCATTAGGGAAGAATTGCTTATAAATACTTTGAAATTCTTCCATTCTTAATTCTCCTGTAGGATAATCCTTCACAAAATCCTTGTACCATTTCCGCAATTCTTTTTTAGTAACTAAAATATCGTTTCTGTTTAAAAATATTTTCATCAGTCAAAATAACTCGCATTTGTATAGCATTGTTTTTTGTTTATTCCTGATTTTCAGGTATGAATCATCTAATGAATACAATGAATTAGATTAAATTTTTTTAACTAAACAAGAAAAAATAAATTAATTCCAGAACTTCCGATAATGACAAGAAGATTTAACTAACAGTATGTTTTGCTTTCTAGATCCAATAAATCTTCTTTCGGAATCTTCTTGCATGCCTTCTTCTGTTTCGTTTCGTTATCTTCTTTGCTGCCGCTTATGCCCATTCAATGTTTTTTAATACCCAAATTTTCTAACGGTATATAAAGCTGAGTAATTTGTTAGATTAAATGCAGCATGCAGACTTTAGACAGATTATATCGAATTTCTTCTGAAATTATTTTAAATCATGGATATGTGAAAAGTGTGTTAAAATGATGAATTCAATCTAGAATGAGATATAAACTGAAGTTTAATTTCCGCCTTAAAATTTGATGGGATGACAGTTTCTTTTAAATTCAATTTACATCATTTCCTTCCACAAAATTGACAGTTTTGCTAAACCTAACACATTCTCTATTAAATTTAGAAAAACAGAACAACGACAGTCAAGACAAGTTGATGCTTTTTTTTTATTGACAGCTTCTTTTCTGCCCATTCTTTTTACCCGCCGCTGTGGGCAACGAAAAAATTTTTACACACTAGGATACAACTATCGTCACAAACTTCGGTATAAGATATACTTACGAATAAATATAGAAATAGATTGTTTCAAGAAAGTTGCGTTAAGAGAAATCATTGCTAGCTAACTTGAACTGTTTCTTCCTGCTGTAATTGTGAAAAGTGTTGACTTTTGTTATATTTCTTCTCATCATTAATTATATTAATGAAAGTAATATTAATTATAAACATATAGCAATTATTTTCGAGAAAAAAGAAATGAAAGAGAAGGAAAAAGATGATAGTATGACTATTAACACTGAACACATATGTGAGCAATAAGATGAATGAAAAAATGGAACTACTCACCGATTTTTACTAAAAGCATCTCTGTGACTTATATTGCACTAAAAATAACTTCTTGCGAGTGTGAAAGAAACTTTTTTTATATCAAAAATTTAATAAATTTTTCATTTTAGCTGAATGGAGTGAAAATAGTATTCTTCAATTGTAATAAATGAGAAATAGTTACCAGAGACCGAGATCGACGTGGCAGATTATCTCAAAACTGAGGAGATTTATCTAATCAGTTTTGCTTTGTGAAGCAAGAAAAATGTTTGACTTGTCTTAAGGCGATATGATCAGTATTTGATGCTTTACAATCAATGTCTGAAAGCTTAAAAAGAAATTTTTATAAATAACGCCAGATTTTTTAATTTAAATGAAATTGTTATTTGCAGTAATATTCATTTAGTTATGAGCTGTTGATTCTTTTTTTAGCAAATTAATTAAAAAAAAATAATTAATTAAGCGGTGCTGTTTGCAATAAAATAAATTACACTTAAGATATATTTTTTGTTTTCTGACTCTGAAGCAGTATTTCATTGCATTCAGTCTATCACACAAATTGTTTCAAAAATTTTCTTTCTTTTGCATTTTAAAGCAATTTTTGGACTAAGCAAATGAGAAAATACAATCAAGTCATTGTAATTCGATAAATAAAATAGATAGAAAACCATCGAATTTCAGGAAGATCTCTTTTAGTTTTTTCTTCAGATCAGTGAGACATTCAAATAAAATGGTACCATAAATTTTTCCTACTTCTATTGAGAGATCTCTTCTATCCCACAAAAACCAGTTCCTTATTATAAACCCTATTAAATATTAATTTTTTTTGCATAACTGAGAAAATTTGATATTACTCTAAATTAAAATATTCCAAACATCGAAAGAGAACAACTGCCTTTGTTTTCCTTAACTTAAATGCCTCGATGAAATAGTCTTCTATCTTTTTTCAATCGAGAAATAAAAATGGAGCATTTTAAAATGATTTATAATGCAAAATAATTAATGGATACTTCCAGATCGTCTTCGTTTCCTTCTGGACAGATAAATTGGATAAATATTAGATTATCATGGGAGTTCAAAGAAAAAACACTATTTGTCCAACTGAAGATTCAGTCTTGCATCTGACAGTTTCTTTCTGATTGCTGATAAGCAAGGAAAGAGAAAGTTTGCAAATAGAAGAGGAAGCAATGCTTCTTCTAGAAGTAAAAAATAAAATAACGCTGTTAATTATCAGTGTTATTGTTACTGGTAGAAGCGAAGAAACAAAGAAATGGCTTTGGAAAAGTAGTCGATGCTAGCACAAAGTTTACGATGCTTTCCGCATTTGCCTTCTCGACAGTTGTAGCAGTAGTTGTTTGGGATAAGTTACTTCAAGCAAGCAAGTTTTGAAAATTGATTATTTTGAAATTAAAAAATGAAAACTTTAGAAAGTCACTTCGATAAAATTTCTTTGGGGAAAGAAATGAGTGTAATAATAGAATAAGTGAGTTACTGATTACTGTCTCACTAGCTATGCATAACACTTCATATAAGCAACCTGAAAGAATGAAATATTTAAATTCTTTCCGGATAGATTCCGCTTGTCAAGCAAATAACAACTTCTAGCTTTTATCCTTTGAAATCTTTTTTGAAACTTCCTGAAATGTGAAAGTGAGGCCATGTGCCAATTACCAAGATGCAATGAAACATATTCTCATTTCTTGCTAATTAAAAGTTTCAAAAAAAGGGAACATAAAGGAAAGTGATGAAGAAATTTTTAACTTTCTAATATACTGCAATGAATGTTTAACATAAAAAAGGCCTGAAAATCTGAAAGTATCCGATAACGTTGACAAGTTATTTGATGAAATTAATTCTATGACAAGTCTGTTCTTATTCATTCTGATTCACTTTATTTTACATTTACTGCATTAACTTTGTAATTTAATTTTACGTCTACATCTTTTTCATTCAGCTTAAAATTCTACTACACTTTTCTCATCAATTAAAGTTTTTGGTCTACCTGTGACAAGAAAAATTGTTCGAATTTTTTGAATTACGATAATATTTCAATCAGCAAACCAATATTTACCTGAAAGAAGATTGTTATATTTTAAATAAATAGGTAACGCAAAATATAAATGGAACATAGATGACAGATAAAGTAAGGAAATTAATATATTATATGATTGAAGTTCTATACAGTTTTTAACTAAAAAAAGATCCGTCGCACTGATGAGATCATTTGGTGACAACGACCACAATAATAATTTTTTCTTACTAAATTTCTACAAGTTTGACTTTGAACTGCTTTCTAAAAATTTGAAAAAGAAAAAATATTTTTTTTATGTTTTTGAAAAAAAAATTTTTTTAACAAGATATATGTTATTACGGAGCAAAAAATCTTTTTCAACAAGTGTAAATTTTTTGGATCTTTTATATGTATTAATTATATATAATTAATTAATTAATTTACATAAATCCATTTTTGCCCAAGATATCAATGCGCGAAGGCAATTTTGTACATCCAAAGAATTTTGCCTAAATGCAATTTGTATATTCTTTGGAAAGAAAAAATTATTTTTTTGGAAGCAAAATGCAAATTCTTTTTTTGGGAAAATTTCTGCAAAACAAATGAGCCAAAAATTTTTACGAAATATAGTCGATTTTGAAGGAATATACTAACCGACTATGTCTTCTCTGATGAATTGTGTTAAGACTCACTTACAAATGAATAAAAAATAAGCAAAATTTTATTTAATTCCAGCACACGAGTAAAAACAACAATTCATTATAGCACTTCCGATATAATTTCATTACCAGGAAGTGTCTTTTCAACTTCGTCACTAACAATTAGAAGTTTGAAGTTAAAATTGAAGTTGCACGTGAAGGACTTACATAGATACCAAGTAAATGCTTGAAATATCTTATAAAATCCATCGTACAACATACTCTAATACAAAAGTGCAATTGTTATTCGTAATAAACGCTTTGATTGGAAGGGTTAATATACTACGAAATTCAGAAATATATCTTCTGTGTATCAGTCAAAAGCAAAGCTCAAAGCAGATTGTGCAAACATCATCCTCACATTCGTTATCTTATAGCGATCACTATTGTCAAGAATAAATTTTCTTTAAATCTTAGTTTAAATTTTTTTTTTTTTTTAAATCTTCAAATCTTTTGAGAAAAGTCTGTCAATTAAACATTCTGCTAGCACTAACATTCATCTCATTTCATCATGTTCACAACTTGCTAATATCACTGGATGGATATAGGGCAATAGATCTGAGCCCAGAAATGAAGCATGAATATGCCTAATGATTAATATTAATTTTCATTTCATAGGTTTTTTGCGACCAAATATTTTCCGTCTATTTCTTTACATGTAAGGAATGTAAGATCTGTTTGACTTTAATAAAGCAGAATTAATCAATTTTATTTCTATTGTTTTGATATCTCTAAAATATTAGATTAATTATCATGTGTACTGCAAGCAAATCTTGTCTAATAAGGATTCCTAGAAGTAACTAAAAATTGTTGAAATCGATTTGCATTCAAATTTAAAGCAATAAATGATCTTCGACAATTAATAATATCTTTTCGCAAACATTTTAATTTTTTTAGTTAAATAATTGTTTGTTTGATTAACTGTTAACACTATCACATAGAAATGAGCTGATTGTTACAATTCAAAATCAAAATTTAATTTACACCCAAAAGTGAATTTCTCCAGAAAAGTTGCACCTTTCAAATAAGGTCTAATTCTGTTATTGTCATGTCTTTCCGGAATATTCTGTGCTATGAAAAAAATTAACTAAATAAATTGAAAAAACCAGCTCATCCATTAAATTAGAGCTTACCTTTCAAAAGGGTCACTAGCAATAACATAAAGAATGAATAGATTAAATAAAAAAAAATTTTTTTTAAAAAGAAATAAATTTTAAAAACTAAACTGCTTTCGTTGCATACAAACTTATAAAATAGTCGAGATTTTTCTGTAATATATTACATATATATAATCAGTACTGGTTTGACACAATGAAAAAACTCGGTAATATTATTTGATATCATGTTTAATTGTAAACAACAGCTCATATTTCAAAATGAAATTAGAAAGAAGCATTAGTGATGAGTGAAGCTGTTAGGCAAAAAAAAAATTATAAGATAAAATTAAAATCTAATTGATGAGTGAGGAATTCATGATTGTTGGAAGCGCTTCATTGCATTCATGTTCGGTTTTTATTAAATGATTGTTTTGAAATGTTCGGAAAAGAACTAATGGGAAAAGTTCAGAGCTTGAAGATCATCTCACTTCTGTTATTTATATATATATATAGATTATAATTACCTTTCCTATACATGTGTTTAAAGAGGTCCATTTCAAGTTGAATAATCTTATCTCTTACATCACATTTCAGCAGTTAATTGCTAACTAATATTCAGCACATAAATCATTTTAACACACTTATTCTTTCGTTTTCCTTTCCTGAAAAAAATGAAGCCAAGAATCGGAAAGTGTTATTTAGCTAAATTCCAATTCAGATCTGAACGACCACAGATTTATTTATTTATTAATTATTGCTAAAATTATTTTTGAAATAATAAATTACATTTTTTGGATTATTTGAACCATATGATTTAGTTTTGGATCAGGAAAGAGGAACATCACATAATCTAATGCAACTGATTTATTTGATATAAAATGTTCCTTAATTTTTTAACTAAAAATAGGAATTTCAAGTTTGAACAAAAGCATTTTTGAGAAAACTATAGGGAAAAGTTTCAAAAAATTTGATAAAAAATGATATAAATTAATCACTAATATTTAGTTCGTTTTTCCCCCAAAATTAAACTCTCCCAATAATTTCGTATTTTGGCAAAATTCAGAGAGAAAAAATTCAGTTCATTTCTTCTCATGTACTTCTCTTTTTTTACTCCACTTGAAGCTGATGTTACTTTTCTGTCTATTACTACAAGTTTGAGAGACAGGAAAAACCAATTCATCATTTTACATTTCCTGTACTGCTCAAAAAATCTTGTTAAGAACGAAATAAAAAATTCTGTGAAATAATTTACTACTGCTAAAAATTTTTAATAAACCATTATATGCTCAATATCAGGACATTAATGCTTTCCCAATTCATAAAATTTTTTTCTAAAGAAAAAATACAAAGGTAAATCCAAATATATCGCATACATTATAAGTAATTTCCGAAATTGCTATAGCATTCATATAGAAACTAATTTTTTTTCTTCCATCAACCCATCCTTCATCAGTCTCATCTTTTCATTTCATTCCCATGGTTATCAATCACAAAAATTGTTTTATTGGTATTTGAAGAGAAAACAAAAAGTATAGGTTTAAATTTAAACTGGAATACGATTTGCAAAGAAAATTCGAACTGAAATAATTTCTGCTCTCACAGGAAATAGTTATGTTTTCCAGTTACTTGAGCTTACAAAAAGTTCAAACAGTTAAAGATTTCGTTTCAAAAACTGTTTGATAGGGTGATTGCCTTCAGTTAATTTCTCTATTCTTTGCTTCGACCAATTCCTCATGTTTTCGTGCTATTTCAGCAAAAATCTTCATTGCAGAGCTTACCGAAATGATAACACTTATCAATGTGAATATGACACATTGCTCTCTTCCAAACAAAATATACTTGTAAATAAGTTTGTAAAGAGAGGATGCATGTAAATAACAGAAAAAATAAGTTATTAATAAAGGAGATCTGTTTGGACAGTATCGCAACGCTTTCCTAATATTAAGAAATATTAGAATATCTGGGAAATGTAACGATAGCCTAAGCAATGATGAGCAAATCAAATACTTCTTGCGAATCATTCACTAATACAGCTTAAAGAGAAAAGTCAATAGTTAGCATGAAGGAATGAAATTCATACTGAAAAGAGATAAATGGGTTATCTGATAGGAAATGTTTATCAGAAAGCAAACCAAAATTTATTTTGTTTCATTTTCTTGGTTAATAACTTCACTTGTTAGAATTTCATAGATTCCATTTTAAAGGCATAGTTATTGACGTTATCAGTAATTCATGCATAAAAGCCATTATTTGACATAGAATTTTTCCATCAAGATGAAATCGGCCGAAGTTGTCAAAAAATGCTGCAGACTATGACAAAAAGAACGGGAAATTTGTAATCAATTTATTGACCAACATTTAATTTTAAAAAATTGTGTTGAAAAAAAACGCAAATGAGTGTGATGGAATTCTTAGGTATATTCTAGGTTGAATTTGCAGCTATTTTGCTTTATACAAATACACTCAAAAATGAAACTCAAAGAATTGAAATTCCATTATTCTCACATGTTAGCCAACTTAATCACCTAATGAAAGATAATAGAAATGAACTTATCTCGTTCGAATGCTTCCACAAAACTTTGAATTTTTTAAATTACTCATCATATTGAGACGACTACAAGTTTATTTCTGGAAAAAGGAAAGGATTTTAAAGGGACAAGTTACAATAGGGAATCCAATTCTGAAACGAAGAAATGACGAATTTGGATTTGCTTTACTTATAAGACTTTTGCATTAAATTTGTAACGTAATGCATAAAATCGGATGTAAGAAATACACTCCTAGAAGCAATTTATTCTCTTTCTCACAAAACTGTAAGAAAAAAATTCAACAAATTAATAATAATAATAA